>JAGPOY010002082.1:0-13835 GCA_018983105.1 Silene uniflora | reverse complement strand
GCCACGTGTCATCGACATTTTAAAAACACAATTCCAGCTTAATAATAAGAAAATTTGACAAAATATAAAAAAATGCGTGAATCACGGCCTAAATATGGGAACAAACTGACGTGATTTTACGAAATTTTCTATGGATAATTTTATATTTTAGGAGAAATTAAATGATATTAATTTATATTATATTCTATTCTATTCTATAATATTCTACTGAATATTCTATGCATGAATAACGGCCCAACTATGGGAACAAATTGATGTGATTTCATCATTTTATATTTTAGGAGAAATCAATCATATCAATTTATATTCTATTTTATAATATTCTACTGAATATTCTATCCATAATTTACTCAATTTAATAAAAGTAACATCCAACAATCTCGGCGTATTAATGATAGAATCCTCCTTTGAGTTTAAAAAATATATTGATCTCATTTAAATCGGTTTATTATAACCTGATTATATTAATTATACTAAAACAAGTAAATTAATTAATGTATTTTCAAGTTATTGATTTCTTCCTAAAATAACGTTAATTTGTTTCCAAATTAGAGCATTGAATTTTTTAAATGAAAGGTAAGTTGCCAAGAATATTTTCGGAAATGATCACCATATTATATTATTTATTATCTTCTTCTCAAAATTGTCCTATTTTTATGCATTTAGAATCTTAATTTTAAAATGTAAATCCCCTTTTACATGTATATAAGTCAATAAATCTGTATCATTATTGTTGCTGCTTTGCAAAATTAAGGCTAATGAGAAATTGCTTAGTGAATAACTGATGAAAGATAAGAGTATTCTTTTATTCCTCTAAATCGTAAAACTTAATTAACGAAGTTAAGGTTGAATTACATGAATCACGACCCAGTCATGGAAACAATTTCGATTTTTCTAATCTTAGATCTATGTAACCATCTTTCACATACTCTATATTTTATTTTTATTTTTTTGAAAAGATATCAAAGAAAACCGATTGGCATTTATGGCAACAATTATAATATTTAAACAATAACAAATTTTGGAAAAAATAAATAATTTCCCACAATTTTGATACGCGGTTAGAAAGTAATTAGCATTTATGACAATCTTTAATAATAAGAGAATATTTTAGTCGTGATTCATGCAATGAAAAATGTATTAGCATTCATTTCTTATTTGGAATCAGAATACAATTGGTTGAGACTTTGCTCGAGAAGAAAGTTCTTTAGCAAATACAAAGGAATATTTATTGTTTCGAAAACAAATATTGCATGTTATTTTTGCCATCTCCAGCGGTTCTACCACTAATTTCCAAATATCCCGTCTAATAACAACAATATTATTAGGATTCGGATTCCCGACTATGAAGCAAGTAATTATTGCTCTTTATCTCCTTTTTACTATGAAAAACAATTTAATATGCGGGTGAATTGTCCCTGCTATGGATCAAGTAATTGTTACACCATCATCTTCTTGCGTCTGTCGATCAGAGAGTCTGATAAAATTGTTCAAGGATGCGATTTTCCGTAATCATCACACAAGCTCCATTGTTTTTTTGGTTTTTTATTTTTTCTGGCTCTTTGACAATATTTGACTTGCATTTTACAATATTTTATTTTGAAGTTATATTATTATCATATTGTTCTTATAATTTGGTCTTCGTTTTCAGGTGCGAGTTAATTTCCCTGGTAATATCATTCAACATTGTTAGGCAAGTCTTTTTCAAAAGGTTTTTTTTTAAATATCAAATGGTGAGGGTCGTTATTCATTCATCAATTATTACTTCCTATTTTATTTATGACACAATCATATTTGAGGCTTATAAAAGTTTTCAACCATTTACATAGCTGTAGTACAAAGTAAAATACTTTTAAATTTACTATGGGGTACTCATTGATGTTTGCTTTGATTTATGCCGATCTACGGTTTGTAAGTGTACAAGTTTGTTACATAGCATGAAAGACACTTATCATCTAATTTATTGGTCGCCTTGCTTCCTATTGTTAATACATGCATTATGACAACACATTATTGATTACTCATCAAAATTGATTACTAATTGTTATTTAACTCCACTACCCCAATTATGTTCAAGTAAATATTTTTTTTTAAAAATTGAACATACTAATATAAGTCTTTGCAAAATATCGTCCTTTTTGACAAATAGAGAAATTAGATTATTTTTGTGACTTATCTTAGTTGTACTATGTATTAATACCATATTTTGATGAGAATTTTTTATTTTTATTTTGTAACTAAAAATGGATGTTGTTTGATAATTAGGTCACTCGAGTTCAAGTTGAATCGGTAATTTTCAGTGGGGTTATATTGGATTTGTTACTTATAATGGGTCGAACTAATTCATTTATTTGATCTCTTTAATGTAGTTTGTATGTGTTATTGTCTGGTCATTTCAGATATGACTTACTTCTGATCGTGCCATCTTAGCTATGGGCCGTCATTCGTATCAATTATCACAACGAGTTTATTTCACTATTTATTTGACAAAAAATCTAAATGAGGATAATGTGGTCACGCGTATTTCAGGCCGTGACTAGGATGGGTTAGATCATACATGTTTTAGATTGCGTATAAGCTGTATAATTAAATTGGATCAATTTGACAAGGATTACCAATAAAACAAACATAAATGTCCATTTGAAGTAAATGAAGTATATTTAACTTAGACATTTCGTACTTAACATCATCTTTAACAACAAATTGATGGATGTTCGGGTACTTTTATTGTACTTCGAGTATAATATATCAAAAACAAAAAACTATATGGGTGATAAATAATACCCACATGCCCTTTTATAATTTAAGATGAACACAATTACATTACAATAATTTATTTAATCTTCAAATGCTATTTTCAAAGATAACCCCGTGCGGGCACGGGTTCGAAAGCTAGTTTGGTCAGGGGCGGACCCAGGAAATTTTTTATGGTGTAGCAAAACGTAAACACATATAGTCATTCGATATTATGCTTAAATATACAGAGTACGATGTAGATGAAGAATAAAGTCTATTATTTTAAGCGTTTTTTTTCTACGCAAAAAAATTTCTTCAATCACGTTGGCCTCGTAGCCCAACAAAGAAAAATCCGATCATTTTGTGACAAAGGCAAATTAATTAAATTTTACGAATACTGGTGTAATAATAAACAAACTAAAATCAATTTGATCCTAAATATCACAAATCAAATAAACTTAAATTTCATTAAGAAGATAGGTTTTATCAGATTAAAATTAGAAACAAAATCAAATCTCATATATCACAAATCAAATAACCTTCGTTTCATTATGAAAATAGGTTCCATCAAATTTAAATTAGGAACAAAATCAATTACATGAAAATAATGAAGAGATCATAAGTTTATAACTATGAAACAATTACTAGGGGAGACTGACATAAATGAGTACAGAGAGTTTTCAGAATTTGGGAGATGAATGGAGAGCATGAAGAAGGAAATAGTGCTCTAGTACTTAATCAAATCATAAATTTATTCCGTACTTCGTATTCCATGTCATTAATGACTAGTTGTTACTAATTCCATTGGGACTAGGAAAAAGGTTATTGAGTATTTTACTCTGATTTGAGAGTTATTAAATTGAAACCATTAAGAAACAAGTCTCATTAATGACTGGCTATTAAGTATTTTTGGTGTAGCAAAGCTTGGTTTTCCGTTAATATTTTTGGGGTTTGGTGTAGCATTTGCTACACCATTGGACAACGTGGGTCCGCCCCTGAGTTTGGTCATAAATCTGAGAAAATAATGTGTTTCGACACAGCCAAAGCCAAAGGACCAAACTCGTGCACGCTCCATTGTGACGATAGTTCCAATTCTACGATCCGGTGTCGCAAGTAAGACCAACTCAAAAGCAAAAAGTCTAACTACAGATGTACTCGTATAGTCGTATGTTTTAACTTCAATTTCCTTTTGGCAATGACACGAAGTACTTTAACTTTATTTATGGGTATCAGGTTTAAGTTTAATTTCGGTAATTTGAAAGTACGTCGTAATTTGTTTAAATGTAGTATATTAAAACTAGACCATGTATAAACACGATTACAAAGTACTTTCAAGTTACCGAAACTAAACGGCAATTTTTTTTTTTATAAAAAGCATAAAATTTTCTCATTAAAATGGTCACATTTGGGAAATTGTGACGAAAAAAAATCCGTCATAAATGTGAATTTGCATAACTCTAAACAAAATACAAACGCTATAGAATGTACTTATGGGTATAAATTCCTTCTTTTAATAGGTTGTCTTTATTATCCGAGATTGCCCCCTATCGGGAAGGGATACTCTTGGTCAACATGCAAAACAAGTACTCAGTCCTAACATATTTTCATAGAGCGCAACTTCCACAACAATTACAGTTGATCAAAGGCTAGATCGGGCGGGACACATGACATAGGTTAGCTGACCTTTAGATCGTCTAAAAATTATTTCCGGACAACAACTAACCGACAAACTTAGCCCATTCACCAAACTTGAAAAAACTCTTTCAACCGGTTCAGTTAATGTTCGCCTTTTTTACTAAGCGATTGACTAGTCATATGAAACCACCAAACCAGTGAAAACACTCATATCTTTAGTGAATTTGGATCGTTTCCATTACTTTCTCTCAATTTCATCTATAATACATTGTTATTTTAATATAATTACAACCATTAGATCCTCCTCCTAAGAATTAATTCGGACCGTTCAAAAGTAATGAAGTCTTCTTTTCAAGTAATGGACATAATTCGGACCGACTTTTAGTTGGGTGCCAAACGAGTCGGAAGACACAAAGGAGTAGGCCTAAACTCAGAGCAAAATACACACCTTCCTCAACCAGCCCACAACAGACCTAAACAACGATCACATTATAAATTTCCCCAAATTGAAAAAATTAGGGTTCTTCATCAGGGTGAGGCATGGAGAGAGTTGGGAGTTTGTAAGAGCCGTTTGCCCCTCTCCATTGCCGATGATCACTTTCGAAAATTAAACGGCTCTTCGCTTCAATTCAATTCAATTCAATTCAATTAGCATTGTTACCTCGCTTCACTTCTGCAAATCTCTCGCCGTTTCTGGTAATTTTCTGCAAATCATTTGATGATTTATGGAGTATGTTAGAGAACAATGTCGATTAGGTTTTCTTAATCTTCATTTTCCCCTAAATCTCTTGAACCAAATGATGTCTCCCGTAGGGCTATGATGATCTTTCTCTTATAATTAATCAACTTCAATTTTATTTTCGGTTACTATTTCTTTTGTGTAGGTTTGGTTTGTTTTTTGTCATTGGCTTGGCAAGTAAACCCGTCATAAATGAGAATTTGTGTTTGATTGTTTTGTTTTGGTTTGATTTGGTTCAAATGAGCGCACTATATCGGGTGAGAATCGAACCCCCAACTTCATGGTTGGGGTAAGAGAGCGCTCTGACCATTTGAGCTAACTCTTGTTCTGAGAATTTGTGATTAATGATACACAAATTCTTAAGAGAGATCTCTCATGGACCGTCTCTCCGGAGACTTACTGTTGATGATATGGGTAAATTTATTCGTCATTGGTTTGCTTTGCCGCCATGCTCATTTCTTCCTTGCCTACACATTTGATTTGGTCCCAATTAATTTGTTGTTTGATTAAATACAGATCTGAGCCTTTAATCTCTACACCCTTTTTCTCATGCAAATGTCCTATTGTTAAAAGATTATCGTGAGACCGTCTCATATATTAATGTGAGACGGTCTCACAAAAGCAAGGTAGCTTCTTGTCTGGATTATTACTCTCTACAATCCAGGCAATTTTTCCTGTAAACGGAGCCTTGCGAAATTATTGTTTTCCGGTATCACTTGCCTGATTTTGATTACACTTTCATGTATCGGGCCCTTTAATTACTGGCACATTTGTTTCTAATTTGTTTCAGTTTGTATAAACAAGTTAGTATAAAAGCAAACTCACTCTGTCCCAAAACACAGGCTATGTTTTGAGGCAATTTCTTCATTTGCAATATTTATTTTTGTTTCCAAATTACTTGCCCTGTTGATTTATTTATGTGGTCAATTTCGGCAATTGGTTGCATTATATTTCGTAATATTATGTGTTTTAATGTATCGTAAAACTTGGTACTGTCTACTGTTGTATCATCTTCATCGTGTTGTTTTTAGGCATCCTCCCTTTGTCTCGTTTGCGATACTGAACTCCTTTTAAGTTTTAAGACGGATGATGCCATCAGAAACAAGAATTTGAGTTAAAAGTATTCTCCCTCCGTCCCGGTCATTTGTTATCTATTTCCTTTTTGGGGTGTATCAGTCATTTGTTATCTATTTCCTATTTTGGTAAACTTTAAAGAGGTAGACAAGTGGATATGTAATAGGAGCAAGTGGACATGTGAGACAATCCATTTGTTTATCATTAGTTTTTAACAATTACTTTTCGGGTATTAATTAATTCATTTTCAACTTAATTCCCGTTATTTCTGCATTTCTCCTCATTATGAGGTTGTTGCTATTGATGATTCTCGGAAGCTTATTGATTACATTGGAGAACAATGTCTATTAGGATTTACTAACCTACAATTTCCCCCCGAAAACTCTTCAACCAAATTGTCTCTTGTCCGCCGATTATCGATTTTAATCGGTTGTTAGCGGCAATGCTCAAATTGGGGATTTGCATGGGGGAAATTGGAGATTAGTAAATCCTAATTGACATTGGCATCCTCGCTAATTGGTGCGCCCACTTAAGCCGTGTCGATTCGGGTACTCTCCTTGCAATGTCCCTTCAGCTTACCCTGATCAATGGCCACGTTCACAACAACCAACTTCGGGAACTGTTTAAGTTGTTGGATGTTGCTGTCTTTATTAAGCTTGGCATTCAGCCAGATATAGTTACGCATAATACCATTATCAAAGGTCTCCTTTTTTCTGGAAAAATATCTTCTCCTTTTTCTAAAATTAGGGTTTTGATTTCACCTTCTTTTGCATTTCACTTCTCGTCAATTCTGCTAATGCTAAGATAATTGCTATTCATGGTGAGTTAAGGTTTACTAATTCTTTTGTTTAGGTTGGGGTTGTTTTGTGTCATAGGCTTGGCAAGTAAACCGGTTGTCAACGTTACAAGCTTGTGACCTCTCATAAATGAGAATTTGTTGTCCATTGTCTGCTTTGCCGACCATGCTCAATTCTGCCTTGCATATTCATTTGATTTGGTCCTGATAAACTTGTTGCTTGATTAAATACATGGATACATATCCGAGACTAAATTTTATAACACACCCATAGTTTCATGCATGTCTTATCGGAATAAGATTATGGTGAGACCGACTCATTATAATTTGAATTAGTCATAGTATAAATTTGTGTGTGATTGTCGTTTACTATGACCGTATAGTAACGTGAGATTGTCTTAAATACGAGAATGCTGTATTGAGTTTTAGGTCGTACAGAAGGCAAATCTAGCCTTTTCATTACTGTCCAACCGAGAGCTCGGTAAATGCTGGATTGTGTTTGGATGGTCTTAAATACGTGACGTTTGACGTAACAATGGCTAATAATTTTGTGTAAGGTATTGATTTGAACTTCTATTTCATTTTGACTATTTCTGTTGGTGATAAGAAGTGGGGAACTGGTGAATTCCCTTCCAGAAACTGGACAGAAACAAAGAAATAAGTACAGAAAACGGAACTAAACAAGGCTGCTATACCAGTTCTAAATCCCTGAGCAAGAGGCGAACTCCCTTATCACTGTGATTTATTCTTCTTGATTGATGCCATGATTCGCTAGCTCATCCGCACATGCATTTGTTTCACTATGTACATTTTGAACTTCAACCCTCCAAGATGGGTCCTTTAACAACTCACGAATGTCTTTAATTAAGTGCAAATGAGCCAAGTTCTCCCCTCCATAATTCAAATCCAAGCCGATACCGAGCTCAGCAAGGTTTGGGTCAGAAACTCGTTTAAAGGTTGATCATGGTGGAGAGTTTCTAGCTGATCTCGAGCTCAAAATTCCTAGCCGAGACCGAGCCCATATGTGCTCAGGCTCAGATCGACTCGTTTACAACCCTAATAATTTTGGCCGGGGGTCAGTGTAACGGATCTTGTTAAACTTTTGAAAATTTATCGTCCACGCCCGTTTAGTTTGTGGGTTGAACGAGCCAGACTCAACAGACAAGACGATCCGTAAACACCCGACATCGGCTTCGACCCTAACCCAGCCCAATTAAAATGATATACTCCCTCAAACAGCCCACGTCAAACTAGACACAACCAAAAACCCAACATCACAGCACTATAAATTCCCCCAAATTGGAGGAATTAGGGTTCTTCACCATAAGTTTAAGTATGAGGCATGGAGAGAGCTGGGAGTTGGTAAGAGCCGTTTGCCCCTCTCCATCGCCGATGATCACTTTCGAAAATTAAACGGCCCTTATCATTATCATCATCATCTTCATGAATCATGATTATCAGACAACAACAACAACATCAAATACTTCCTCCATTCTATTCCACTCCTATAATTTTTCCGATTGATTGGAAATAATAATTATAATCACAAATTCTCATTTCAGACGGGCTATGATGATCGCTTTCTTATAATTAATCAACTCCAGCTTATTTACTGGGTGCTATTTCTTTTGTGTAGGTTTGGTTTGTTTTGTATCATTGGCTTGGCAAGTAAATTTTGTTTGCTTTGCCGCCGTGGTTTCAATTCTTCCATTCCCACACATATGATTTGGTCCTAATAAATTTGTTGTTTGATTGAATTCAGATCTGAGCCTAATCTTATAATATATCGATTTGTTTCATGCAAATGTTTTATCGGAAGAAGATTATCGTGAGACCGACTCATTAGAATTTGTATTAGTCATAGTATAAATTTGTTGTTGGATTAAATACAGATCTGAGCCTCATGTTCTACACCCAATTGTTGCATGCAGATGTCTTTATAATCATAAAAAGATTATCATGAGACCGAGTCATTTTATTGGGTGAATCCGTTCCAGAGTCGAAGCTAAATTTATTCTACTTAATTTGACAAGTAATCCGAGAATTTGTAAATGGTACTCGATATGTTAGCTTGTATAGAACTCTGGAAATTGTTCGGTCATACGACATATGGACTACGGAGTAACTCATAAGGTCGTAAGTAGGCTCGAGTCTCGTCAAAACGCCCATAAGAGTATAGAACTTGGAATTTGTTCCGCCATAACTAGGCTAGAGTCTTGTCAAAAGGACCCAAGCTAATATCGTGTGAGCATCCTCAAAAATTCTACCGTCCTCCCGGAGGACGGTACTCCTCACACACAAAGACATTATGAATGTCTTTGTGTGTGAGGAGTACCATCCTCCCGGTGGACAGAAGAATTACTCGAGGATCCTTTTCATTACTTCAAAAGTAATGGACGGTCCATTACTTCTAATACAACATTATACGAACTTTTTCACATACGGATTTTACTATTTCACATACGTCTTTTACAATTTTACCCTTTTCATTTTTCTCCTCGGTCATTCAATTGATTTTTTTTTTTTTTCAATTCCCGTTCACCTCCTTCCGTCTAACGTTACTCCGTCAACCCGTTCTTTGTCTGACGTTATTCTGTCGAACCGTGTTTCATCCGACCTTAATCCGCTCCGCCATCATTTGTAGCAGTTGGCCTATGTTCACAATGTTGCAGAGTGCAGACTTGCAATATTGAGGATCGAAATGCATCTTGATGATCTGATGAATATACTTGCATTATTAGCGTCATATTGCATCATCAAAATGCATCGCTAATTCGTCATCAGTACCACGCTCATAGTGTTACACAATACACACTTACAAAATCCCAATGTTAGCATTCCACTAACACACCCAACTATAAACCCTAATTAATTATAATTGATAAATAACTAAATATATTAATTTCACTAATTGATAAACCCTAACAATTTCAACAAACCATATTCATAATTGATAAATAATAACTAAAGCGATTCCCTAATAGGGGAATTATGAATTGTTCAAGTTTCAAGAGCAATTAGATTCGATTTTATGGAAAAAAATACATATGAGAAAAATTTGTTTAGATTTAGAAAAAAGGGTATGATATGGAAAATTAATGAAAAAATGTATGTGAAAGAATAAAATCCGTTGTGAAAATATAATTCCGAAAATTAATATACTCTCCTTATCTCATCCAAACACTTGACCGTTGGATTATTTCGGAACAAAATCCGGACCGTTGAGAGGTAGTGGAAGGTAATGGGGAAAAGAGAGTAATTGAGAGAAACCGGACCGGCTAATATCCAGCACCTTCTTTGAGCATGATTTCAGATTTTTAAAATATTGTAAATTTTAAATTTTGATTATATCAATTTATAATCATTGTATTAATATTTTAGTCTTTTGTTATATTTTTTCAAAATATGACATATATTTTTAATTAAATATAGAAAGTGAGAAAATGAAAAGGATAATAAACTAATCGGGATATATTAAACAACTCGAGCTTTATTCGAGCCGAGTTGGGCTTGGCTTCTCGAGTTTCAATTTTGTATGCTCTAAGAGCACCGAGTTGAACTAAATTTGACATACCGGTCCTGGTCGTGTAACTCGTGTTGTATTTTTGTCCATCATCGATCTCGACTCCAAGTCCCTAACCATATCAATTTACTTATAAATGTTATACACCTCAACTCTAATCCAACCTATTTAACTTTCTTATTATCCAACCGTGACTTGTCTAACCAGTAACCATTACCAAATAAAATGATTCAACTTTTCACATTTAGATTTAATTAAAGCGGGAAAACAAAAACTAATCATTATATTTTTTTTAATAAAATGTTATGGAAGTGTAATAAAATTTGGATTTGGATATATGTGAGTTTAACAGGTTAACAAGTGAACCCAACTTGATTTCAACCCATTAAGACTCATTGGGATTGTCTCGTAAGACTGCAATCCTAACCTGACTCATTTAACTTTCGTGGCGTGTTTGTGTCGATAAAGTTAAATAAATGAATCAAAATGACTTAACCCTTTGCTAACTTCATGTTGGGTTTGTATCATATTATCGGGCTGGGTCACTATTTGTCAGCTCGAGCTTATTGAAACTCAATTTCACATCATTAACTCAGTTACATTCTCGGAGACGGGAGACTCGAGTACACCGGAACGATCTAAAATGCAAACCGGAGCGAATCGAAATACAAACCGGCCGATCGAAGTAAAACCCCAGCCCGGTTCAACCCATAAGCACTCATCAATTCTTAATAGCAGAAAGCCCATATGGCATACCAAACTGAAGAACAAAAATTAACAAAAATCAAAATCCAACATCACCCCACTATAAAATCCCCCAAACTGGAGAAATTAGGGTTCTTCATCATTAGTTTAAGTATGAGGCAAGGAGAGAGAGCTGGGAGTTTCAAAGGGCCGTTTGCCCCTCTCCTTTGCCAATGATCACTTTTACAATCAAACGGCGCTTATTGCCCCTCTCCTTTGCCAATGATCACTTTTACAATCAAACGGCGCTTATTGCCCCATTAATCTTGACAATCAATTTGGTGCTTAACTATGCTCCCTCCGTCCCGATTATTTGTTTAAACAAATGATCGAGACAACGGGTGTACTAGTTTCACGGAGTAGTAATAGTAATAATAATAATAATCTGGCGATGATGATCTTTCTCTTATAATATAATCAACTTCATTTTTTAATTTGGGTTACTATTTCTTTTGTGTAACTTTGGTTTGTTTTTGTTTCATAGGCTTGGCAAGTAAATTTTGTTTGCTTTGCCGCCATGCTTTCAATTCTTCCTTGCCTGCACATTTGATTTGGTCCTAATTAATTTGTTGTTTGATTAAATACAGATCTGAGCCCAATGCTTATAAAAAACCCATTTCTTTCATGCAAATGTCGTACGACTAAAAACATTATCATGAGACCGACTCATATTAATGTGAGACGGTCTTGCAATAGCAAGGTAGCTTCTTGACCGGATTGCTTAATCACTAAAATCCGGGCAATTTTTCCTGTAAACGGAGCCTTGTCAAATTAAATTTTCCAGTATCACTCGCCTGATTTTGATTTTATTTTCATTCATCGGGCCCTTTAATTACTGGCGCATTTGTTTCTAATTTCACATAAGAATTCCCTGGATGATCATTACCAACAAGAAATTCGAATCGTGTTGTTCATCTTTTACGACTTGAAGGATACTGAGCAGTAACTTGATTAAATGAGAATTTCTAAAGAATTGTGTAGTGTGTACACCAAGATAATACTTCTATTTGGAATTCCATATGCTGAACTTGATTAAATTGTGAGGAATTTGTTTAGGATATTTGCGGTAATTTCATCGTCCAGTAGAAATCTTATAATCTTGTTCCATTTTACGACAATTTTATTCGCAGACCTCTCGGATAGAGCTGTTTAAAATGCTGGGTTGAGATTTTGAGATAATGCCAAACCTGGTTTAATTCCGTTTGCCACGACACACGATAATCTATTAAGCTTCATGTTAGGCTCATAATGTGAAACTGGGAGAGTATAGTTCGGAGTCTGCAAAACATGTCGTCTTAGCAATTTACAGCAAGTTATAGTATCATTGAATCGTTGTCGAGAACTCTGGATGACAATCTGATCAAGAACTATCGTTTATGATATCTAACATCACGAAACTGTTCATTTGTATGAAAACCATCCATATATTCATAGCCAAAAACGGAGGTTACCTATACAGAAGGAGTGTCTCACGAACCCTCGGCATGAGTAACTAACCATGTAAGCTTATCCCAATTATCATAAGTGAAATCTTGGAAAATATCCTTAGGTTTTTGCATAGGGAAGGCATAATGCCACAATAAGGAAGGGTTCAAGTTATTTTCAATTTCTTTCGAACATTCATCTTTCCTTTGCAGGCAAACCGAGAATAATACAGTTCTAACAGGACTAGGATAAATGAGGTTGACCAATTCCAGTTCAATGACCCATTATCATCCTTCGTTTAAAAAATGTCGTCTTTCTGTTTAGTTCAAGTACTTTGCTTTATACGGAGTAGTAATCTAAAAAACTCGAGTACTCTTATGTTTGTATTGTACCCGAGTTTTCTTTTAATTACAGTTTTGTCCAGTATAATGGGTCATCGATCTCGACTCTAAGTCCCTAACCAGGTCAATTTACTTATAAAGGTTATCAACAATTCTCATTGAAGACCACCTAGATCCGTCACAAGGAAGAGACGGGTCGTTTTGATATAGTTTTGACAAAATGGGGCGGGTTGGGTCAACAAGTGGGTTTGATGTGTTGGGAAAGCTTTGTATTTTTTTTATTGTTTTGTGCCCCCCACTAACCTACATGATTATGACCATTGTACTATACACCCTACCCCATCTCGTTTCCCTCACCATTCCCTCACCCTCACTCATCCCTTCCTATCAGTCATCATCATCCATGCAAGGTCATCTTTCAAAATTTTGATAAAACAAAAATATTAGATCGATGATGATGAGCTTGTTGTAAAATAAAATCGCCTCACTCATCCGTTCCTATCAGTCTTGTTGTAAAATAAAATCGAGGTTGATGAACAATATTATTGCTTGATTAAAAGCTTGCTGTAAAAAAAAAACTTCTTATTCCTGATTATGATGATGATGAGCTTGTTATGTCAAAAATTTCTTCAAGCTTGTTCCGTCTAAAATTTCCGTCTAAAAAAACAAAAAAAAGCTTCTTATTCATCAAGCTTGTTCAATCCTATAAATTTATTCTTCTTCATCCTCTAAAATTTAAAAAACAAATGTTAGGGGATGATATTTCCGTCGCTTTAGTTCCGGTTGTGGAGATTCAGGATGGCGAGGAAGGCGTTCTAGAGG
>JAGPOY010002081.1:9378-24958 GCA_018983105.1 Silene uniflora | reverse complement strand
TTTCTATTCATCTATCGTAAACAAATTTCCGTTTTATTTTAAATGCTTGTATATTTACCCTTCAAATATTTTTATGATCATGTAGTATATCACTTATATAAAGTGTGATTAATCCCATCATATTCTTATTTTTATTGTTGTATCATTCAATCATCACATAATACTATTAATTAATAAAATAAAATCAATAATTGAATGAATTAATAAGAACTATCATATTTTGAAGTTTGAACATTAATTTAAATTTAGTGTTTGATGTAAATAAAAAAGCTTCTTAGAACATGGGTGAGTGAGTGGTGGGGCCAATTTTAAAAAAAAATAAAAAAATTAAACTTTCAACCACAGAGCGACACGTGTCGCTCTGTGGTTGTTTGTTTTATAAATAGGATTATTATACTTCCATTAAATATAATTTAATTATTAAACTATAATCTTTTCATTAAAAATCTAAAATATAATCTTTTAATTAAAATAAATATACTTGGAATAAAATTATAAATGACAAATTGGTAAAACTGTCATTGGTAACGCATACTTACTTCATATAAAACAAAAATATAAATTGCTACTATTAAGTACGCAACCAAAAAAACATTCATTAAAATAATTTGAGAATTTATAAAAAAAATTGAAATCATTAGCTTTGAGTTAAAATAATATTTTCATTTAAAACACACATTTCATGATATTACTCAACTTGCCTTGATTAATTTTGCGTTCAGATACAATGAGCTAAAATATGAATGTTCACGAGGCACCAATTTAAAATACACATTTGACCAAAACCATGCTTGACACTTAAGAATGGGTGAGGCCTGAGGGTGCTTCATTTAAACCAAAAACAATTTGAACTTTTTTTCCCTGATTGTAGCTGACTAGGTGACTCAGACACCTTAACTCACGCCTTTAGTGGGGACTTGTAGCTAAACCTCGAAATTAGGTCAATGGGGTCGGGTTAGGTCGGGTTGTATTTGCAAGGATTCGGGTTCAGCTGATTTCGGGTCCAGGTTAATTTCGGGTGTATTGTTATCAAGTTATTTAGGGATAATAGTTCGTATGTGACAATAAACATTCGTGTCGAATCGGATAGGGTTTAATCAAATAAGGTTTCGGGCCAAATTCGGGTCCTTCGTTCCAGTGTGGTTGTGTTGTTGTGTGGTTCGGGTTGGATCGAGGTTGCCAGGCCTACTTGTAGCCAAGTCTAACTAACATAGCAGTATTAGCAACCCGGTCCTATGAAAGTTTGGAGAGAGATATCTTAATTCAGCTATTTGCTGCTCTTTACAGTAAATGAACCCTGTTGGCATTCATTCACAACTTTAGTCTTTACACATTCAAACCTATGCAAAAATGTTCCATTCCATTGAGAGAAATGCCTTAAACTTACTACAGGACCTAAAAGGTGTACCTTTAACAAGTGAGAGCAACCAGCATCAATTGCAGTGTCAGACCATGAACTCCCTATGGTCTTCTTCACAATAAACCTTGACCAACCAGGGATAAGCCCCATCAGTGCAACAAATAAGCTAAATATTAAACGCAGTGTAGGAGACCTGAAAAAGATGAATTGGATGTCATTTGTGGAGTATGAAATATATGCCAAATATAATCAAATAGCATTTAGAATGTTAGTATAGGGTGCTGGATCATTCATGCAATTGCTGGCTTTGTATCAGGTGTTAGATTAAGCAGTTCGTGTTGAACATTGTACGTTATGTTGGTGTGAGTGCCCACATGGTAAGGACTAACGAAGGTAACTAAACCGAGTGAGTCATATGTTTTATCCGTTAGATTTCACTAATGCTCAATTCCACTTGAAGTCCCAAATAGAATACGTAATGAGAAGTCAATATAACATCCAAAGTACTGCTTGGGGTATTTTCATCCAGAACTTAGGCTACATATGCTTCCGCTTGAAAATTCATTTCCAAATTTTCAGATCAACGGTTGGGTTTGATTAAACATAAGGTCAGAAATGGGGAACACGTTGGATTCTAAGAAGATGGGCAGAAAACAAATGTAGCCTTCTCTACTTTATTTCCCAATATTTATTGTCTTCTGAAGTACATAACGCCATCATTTCAAATTTCTACAATTTTGTGAGGCGTTCTTGGAATTTATTTTACACAGGTTTCCTTAATGATGGGAAATGGATAAGCTATTGGCGTCACTTTCTATATAGGATACTTTTCTTTTGATGGGAGGTGCCGAAGTTATAATTTGGTAGGCTCATTCATCATGTGTTTTTGGTTGTAAATCCTACACGACATTTCTCACTAGACCAACATCATCTCTATATGCTTGGTAATGAACGACATTTTGAAATTAGGGGGCTTTTTGCTAGACTATTATACTAGGTAGAATAAACAATTCGACAATATTCAGAGGCACAAGCCCGTCACTGCTACTAGTCCAAATGCATGTTTCATGTACTGGTATGGTTGTGAGAAATGCAAGCATTCATGCCTCGTGAGTCGTGATGTCGCTTGTAATTTTTGGTTGAGGTTGATTAGTATTTGTGGTGACCCCGGTTCAATCGGAGTTTTTGTAGCATTAATTTCGAGGCTTGGGCAGTACAAAAGGTGAGGAAGTGGAAAACAGTTATGGAGATATGATATGTGTTAGTTACTTTGATGCAACTAGGTAGACCGCAATTATGATATATTTTCATGGTTGAGACATTCTTTTGATTATACTTGTGGAAGGGTTATACTTCTAGCATATTTATAGGCCAAAGCAATAGTGTTTTTAAGGGAATCTGAATTACATTTCTACAACGGAACTGAAGATCTGTAATATGAGAACTCCTTGTTCTCTGATGCTCTTTTAGTAATCTCATACTATTTCATTTTTCTATTAAACAAAAATGGGTGCAGAAGAGACGCTTCCTTGAACTTTCCAAGCTGAGACTAATTCTTGCTACTGTATCTACAAATTACTAAATACTTGCCACCAATTAATTCTCTCATATGGCTCTCGCCACAGGCAAGGTAAAATAGCAACCACAATCATACCGCACTGCATCTTTACTTGAGGAAGTGAAGGTAAGAGGATGTTTCCAATGTGAGAAGTGGGCCAAAACTGACCGGTGTACTAATGCAATGGATTGTCAAGATGCCAGACAATTAAGTTTATAAATAATAAAAAGTATAAAGCTATAATTTTGAAAGAACCCCTCTATGAAGTAGAGAAATGATAGACAGCTGCTAGCAAATTATGATCTTATTTCCTACAAGTATGGAGATAGATATTTACGCTGTTAGCTTTTTTATTGCAGTTTGCTTTGATGATTCGGCATTTAGGCTTAAAAATGGATATAGCCCAACAAAATAAACAACCTGCAAATACAAGAATTTAATCAAAAAGATTAATTGTGTTCCGGAAAATAGAAAAAGGCATGTAAAAGTTTATTTTCAATTAAACTGAGCACCTTGTGTGAAGCTCTTTTGAAAACTTCAATTGATATATGAGATCCAACGGAATGTCCAACCTTCAAAAATATCTAGAAATCAGATCCCATAGTAAACTGCAGAATACTCAAAAACAGTTGCTCAAAACTTCCGAGTGATACAAATAATTTGTTGAACAGGTGTCATGTATCTCTGAATTACATGTTCCAAGCTAATGGCTTGATATAGTAACTTTGCAAACTCCACAAAAACAATATCCAACACAACCGAGATATGACTCTTCAACAAGTCTTATTTATTCCTCATTATTGCAAGCATTTTAGCAATGTTCTCGCAAATTACAACAAATATAGAGTTGAAGAGCATGTTTGTTGTATACTCCCTCCATACCACACCAAAGGTAACATGGTGAAAATTGGGTTATTTAAGAAAAGAGGGTAAAAGTGGGGGCAAAATGGGGAAAAAATAGGTGGGGTATGTAATTGTGGGTTTAATTGTGAGTTGATAGGTGGGGTATGTAATGGCATTTTATGTAAATATCAAATGAGTATAGGGATAACTTAGTAATGTTGTGGGCCAAATAAGGAATGTTACATTTGGTGTGGTACGTCCGTTTATAGTAAGTGTTACCTTTGGTGTGTTATGGAGGGAGTATTAATTAAGTATCTTGATTAAATAATATACCAAAGGGGTGACGCCCATGTACCTATAGAAACTGACAGCAAGGGGATGAAGCTATCAATACTATCATGAGTATGAGTAATCTTAATCTAAAAAGAGAGTGAAAGATGAGTCCGGGTGATTATGAAGCACTTGACTCCACTCAAGAAAAGAAAACGGAATTGTTGTAGTGTAGAAGCTTTGTCAGCAAAATTACAATGTTTCCTTTTGTTCCAAGTCATGTTGTACTAAAGTGTTGCGAGTTTAGTCCTCCATCTGTTCCCGTTGTCCTTACATTTGCTCAACTACTTATTGGGTAAAGATTGGCTTTGGAAAAACATGGGAATTTAAAATTCCCACGAATTGCGGAAACAATGTTTGTTTTGGGAGTTATATTTTAAAAAAGAAAAACAAAAAAATGAGGGCTTGGAAATTCAAATTATTTGGGAAGTAGGAGATTATTTCATTAAACTTCCAATTCCTACATCAACCAAACGACCACTTAGGTAATGCTAAGTTGCTAACATACACCTAATTGCAAGGTGATGCAGATACCAAAAGGCATAAATAATGACACATTATTGGTGAAAAATCCTCTGAGCCAAAAGGGTTTAATATCATTAAAGATAGCTGCAAGAGCAAAATTCAAATGGGGTTTACCTACCAGTATCACTGGAATGTTACTGTTCTGGAGCTCGTGGGTAATAAAATCCACCTTCAGGAGAAAACATATTATTGTAATTAGACTACAGTACTACACATCATTAGCTAGTTTGCCGAAATAAATAATTCATTTATATAACATCATCAGCACTGGCAGCCAGAAGGCCTTAATAGAGATATTCAGCTCAACAAATTGGATTATGAAGTACACCAACAACATTACCCCAGTGACTCAATGGCTCAAGCAGATTGCGAGGTAGGGGGTTCGAATGTATGCAGTCTTAACCTTGTGTTAGCAACACAAAGAGACTGTTTCCAAACAACCCAGGATGAAAATTGTGTTGAGAATTGCATCCAAGGACTGGTACTTCACAAGGGAAAGAAGCGTAGCCACTTTAGTGAGCCATTTTGCTTTATTCCATCATAATCCATAACCAAAGAGTAATGAGTCTTTGGCTCCATTGGAAATTATATGTAGAGTGATACAGCAGTCAATAAAAGACAAAGGAATACCTTGTGGTTGATTTGTTCCTCCAATGTGAATAAACGCCCACGTTCCCAATCCTATAAAACATACAAAATGGATGAAGGGAAACATCTTATTGTATTATTTACCTGGAATGAAACTTCATCAACAAGTATTATAAGAGAATCTACACAATTCACACGAATTTCAAAAGCAAGCTCACAAGTCACAACGAAATACATAGCCCAAAGCCCTCCTGTTACACTTACACAGTTACACTTCATTGTCTTTTGTAGAAACAAGCCTTTCGGAAATAGATAACAGAAGACTTTATATAATTCCCAAACATCCGTTTACAAATAAGGGAAGTATGAGTAGAATGTTTGAATATCCTTTTTTTTTTCGATACGAAGAATGTTTGCATATCCTTGATACACAAGACAAAGTGACAATGCAATCAGCTGAACTATCAAAGTATTAGCTTATTACGTTATGCTCTTGGGCTCCACAAATGGTGGATTCTATATTCATGGACTTTCGAGTGTGATGAAATAAATGAACGTAATCCCCAAGTTGTTTGCAATTTTTATGTAGTAAAAGTAATAGTTCGTCAATGCAGTCCTTTACTCCATTTTTGTGATAGGCTATAGATCATCCAGAAAGACTTTTAGCACAGAGGAAATGTTTTCGTACATCTGACTCCCTTTGGAGCATAAGGCCGGGAGTCTAGGAGAGAATGGGGTGATTTTGTTGTAGGTCAATCAGTTCACTCGTATTAAGCAAAGCATGCATTTCCCACACATTAACTAATAATATAGTGAATAGATAGATATAACAAAGCAAAAGATGCTGAAAGTGACAATTTCTACCTTGGGCAACATACAGTCTTCAAACTATTAACATAACTTTCAGAATATATAGGAAATAATAGGTAATCATGGAACGGAAATGATAGTGATAGTTAAGGTAATTAGACAGCTAATTTTATCAACGCTAATGGTCATATATTTATACCACAGTTAGCGATGTTAATATATTTAAAGCAAGGCTGAGCATTGACAAGTGAATACCTTAGTCGTCTGGGATATGTGCCCAATAGCTGAGAATCAAACAAAAGAACTTTATTGAGAAATGTCTGTTATGTCTGTAATGTATATCAAAGCAAAAGGGAAACTAATAGCATGCCTGTGACTGATGCATTTCCTTGAAGTAGCTCATACAATGATTCAACGAAGTCCTTGTAAAAATTAATAATACCTACAATTAAAATCAGTACAATCCGAGCTCATTTCTTCACCAACCCTACGAGGTAAGAAGAGTAGAAGATGATGAAGAAGAAAAAAGAACCTGGATTTCCAGGTATGAATAAGACATGCAATGTGGGATTTGGAGAGTGAATTTCCAGCAACTCCGTCATATGACTGCACCCACCAAATAAAAACAAATCAAGCAGTGATTTAACTTACATAAACCATATATCACCAGTAACGCGTTTTCCATTTTCAGTGGAGCCAGTGACTCGCTATTCCTCGGTTCTTTGGTTTTGGTTTGTGATGGAATACAGAAAAAGGGCTCCATTCATTGATGGCACTTTTTTCATTCTGATGCATTTTCCGTTGTATTCATCCTAAAACAGGTTTTTCTAATGGGATTCCCAACCCTGCAATTTGTCGAGGCTCGAGGTATTGGGATAACAGTGGTGGTGTTGTTTATCCATAAACACTAGTATAAGATATTGACACTTAGAAATTGTAACCCCTACCAAAATGAGCATCAAAACCTCTGAATTATCCTGATAGCTTTTATGTTGAGGGACTAAGCTAGTAAAATCACACATGAATTTACCAAAAGAAGAAGAAAAATACCCAGATAAATTGCAGAAACGAGGGCTTGCTTTAATAGAGTGATCAGAGTTGACAGTAAGAAAGCCCATTTGAGGGGAGCTGTAATGGCGATTAAACTTGAACCTGAAACAATGACAGTAAAAACAAATTGGGCGCTGAATAAATATGTATACTGTTTTCAGAGAGTAGAGGAGATTACCTGAATCTGGTGGTGGGTGATGATAAGTAGAGTGAAGGTGGAACAATGGCAGTTGCAGTACAAGTACGAACGCATTGTAATAATCGAAACATTTGTTTTCTTCCCTTTCTTTATTTAACAGATCTCCCATCGCGCTCACTCATTAAACACTTGTTTATTCTCTCAACCCCGATTTTTACTAGGTTTATACAGAGTACCACTTAACAACACAGAAAGAGACCCAAACTATACAATTTTGTGTTTTCCTGTGTTTTTACATATTTTACTTGGTATTCTTTGTTTTTAAAAAACAGCATGGGTACTCTCTTAAAGGGTTAAATATAATGAAAACCTCTTAAATACTCAAAATGTTCTAATATGTCTCTTTTAAATGTTTAGTTTATGCACTCTTTATTTTATTTTTTTGAGGGAAAATGCCCAAAGGCATTACTCTATTAATAACTGATCAAACAAAACAGCAGCGTTCGCAAAAGGTGGTAAACCATCTTTCCAGATTATACGACCACTAATTCTAGGACTAACGTGTGCTAACGCATGCGCTACACAATTGTTAATACGACTCGTATGTAACCAATCAACAAAACGAAAGTTTGAATTAAAATTAATAATGTCATCAATCACTTGTGAAAAAATACTCATTCCCGTCTTCCGCTCTTTTATCGCTTTGATAACCTGCAAGCAGTCACTTTCTAGCTCCACATCTTGTACTCCACGCCTGGCCGCTTCCTCTAATCCGTCAAGCACAGCAACCGCTTCCGCAACGTGAACTTCCCAGCATTGGACTCTGCTCACCGCACCGCCCCATAGCACTTCCCCCTTCCTATCCCGACACACCATTCCCGAACTTACCCCCACTCCCTCCGTCACACCCGCATCAACATTAATTTTCCAGAACCCGTCCCTTGCCGGTCTCCATCCTTCCGGTACCTCGTTGCCACGCCCGCGCGCTCCTCTCCCCCTTCTCAGGCCCGCATTCTCACCCACATCCCCGCCAGCCCCTTCACTTAACACATCCTTAACTCGTCTGATAATCCCCTCCGGATTCACTGCCATCTCCTCAAAGACCACCTTATTACGGTGCTCTCATATCGCCCAGCAGCCTACCATCAATTTCGCCCCTTCCGCATCCCCTACTTCACGCCAACAATGTTCCACCCATTCTTTTACGTCACACGCCCCTTCCTCTGTTGCCACATCCATTCCTAGCCCGCCCCACACCCACCGAGCAACCCCACAATCACGGAACAGATGTAAACTAGATTCAGAAAACGAATGACAAAAGGAACAAAAAGAGTACTCACCTCCTACTCGAGCTGTTATGTTAGCTTTCGTGGCGAGCGCTTCATTACACAGTTGCCAAAAGAAGAGCTTAACACGAGGCCAAACCATAATCTTCCAGAGCCGGTTCCAGATCCACTTCTCCATCTCCCAATTCGACGAGCCCACCCCATCCCCAACATCACCCGCTAACCGCTTATACGCACTTCTGACCGAATAGATACCGTCTTTTACGCATCCCCAATACCAGATATCTCGCTATCTTCCACTGCTCACCCGAATATTTAACACCCGCTTCCTCTCAAACGGCAACAGAAGCTCGGCAGCCTTCTCATCATCCCAGTCTCCACCGTGAGGTTTCATAAGTGCCGCCACTGCCATACTTTCATTCCCCGGTAAACAAGGGGAGATATTCCGACCCATTTGAGTGCTCGGGATCCAAGCATGGCCCCAAATTTTAGTCTCGCTGCCATCACCGATTCTACGTCTTAGGCCACTCTCAAGAACCACGCGAGACTCAAGAATGCTTCTCCATGTGTAACTAGGATTGTGTCCCAAGCCGGCACTCATAAAGTCCTCTCCCGGGAAGTATTTAGCCTTCATAATACGAGTCCAAAGGCTGTCCGGATTAGTAAGCAATATCCACGCCTGTTTACCTAAAAGAGCGAGATTAAAAAGACGGAAATACCGAAAACTCATCCCACCCACACCTTTCGGCCTAGCCATCTTCTGCCACGCAACCCAACTTATCCCTCTCTTCTTCTCGTCATGGCGCCACCAAAATAAAGACACCAAAGATCTAAGCTCATCGCAAAAGTTCATGGGAATTTTAAAGACACTCATCACATAGGTAGGGAGTGAATTGGCTACCGCCTTTATAAGAACCTCCTTACCAGCCCTCGACAAAATCTTCCCACGCCAACCTTGAAATCTCTTGCACAGCTTATCCCGGATGATGTCGGTAATGACCTTTTTAGACCGTCCAATTACAGTGGGCAATCCCAAATAGCGAGATTGTTCTAGTACCACAACTACCCCAAGCCTCTCGGCCACAGCAGCCCTCAGTCGCTCAGGTACTCCTCTCCCGAATGAAACTGTTGTTTTATCTAAATTAACCAACTGCCCCGAAGCTGTCTCATATTTGTGTAAAATATTATTAATCACATCAGCTTCCTCTAAAGACGCCCTTACAAAGAAAATGCTGTCATCCGCAAATAAGAGATGAGAAACAACGGGAGCGTTCGTTGCCACCTTCATCCCATGGAGAGCCTCCGCTTCCACCGCCCTTCTCATCAAATTGGATAAAGCCTCCGCACAAAGAAGGAAAAGATACGGGGATAAGGGGTCCCCCTGGCGCAATCCTCTACTCGATCTAAATTCATTCGATGGAACTCCATTAATAAGGACAGAGAACGTTACAGTAGAAACACACGCCATCACTCTTTGGGTCCAAGCCGAATCAAAGCCCATAGTCTCCAAAACCCGTCTCAAAAACAGCCACTCGACTCTATCGTATGCCTTTGCCATGTCCAGTTTAATAGCCATATATCCCTCCGTTTGTTTACTATTCTTCATGTGGTGAAACATTTCAAAAGCAATGAGAATATTATCGGATATTAACCGCCCCGGAGTAAAGGCACTTTGGTTCTCAGAAATAATCTCCCCAAGAAAAAATTTCAGCCGATTCGCTAAGACTTTCGACACCAATTTGTATGCCACATTACATAGGCTTATAGGCCTGAAGTCATGGATTTTATCTGGCGCCTTCTTCTTCGGGATTAACACGATATTCATTTTATTAAGCCTACTCGGGGACGTTTCTCCTCGTTGAATTCCAAGGGTTGTTGACACTACATTAGGACCGATCACGTGCCAATAGGACTGATAAAAAGCCCATTCATTCCATCGGGACCCGGAGCCTTTAGAGGATGCATTTGGTTAAGAGCCTAAACAATTTCCGCTTCATGATACTCCGCTTGTAAAAACCTATTCATTCTATCCGTCACCCGCCCCTCTAACCCATGGACTAGGTAGCACGGACACTCCTCCTAACTAGCCGTACCGTGTCGGACACCGTGTCCGACACTCGAACACCCGACACTCGTCGGACACACGCCTAAACATGTTATAGGTTAGACGAGGAATAAAATGTCAAAAAAGATCGATTAAAAGATCGTTTTGGGTGAGATATGAGAATAGTTACAGGCATATGCTCAAATTTGACCTTCATTTATCTAAGTTTAATATCAAATACTACCTCCATACCACACCAAAGGTGACATGGTAAAAAAAACGGAATTTAAGAAAAGAGGGTAAAAGTAGGGGCAAATATGGAAAGTAATGTTGGGTTGGTGGGGTAGTAGTTGAGTTAAAATATTGTTAAATGTTGAGTTGGTGGGGATTAATGGGTTAGTATTTGGGTGGAATGTTTGGCCCACAAAGGGTATAAGAGTAAATAATAGGCTATTTATGGTATGTAAACTTTGGTGTGGTATGGACGAAATAGGCAACTATAACCTTTGGTGTGGTATGGAGGGAGTATATTACAAAACTAAAATTATACATTATTTTTAACCATAAAATATATATTTTATTAAATTCAAAGGCGTGTCCCGTGTCCTAAATTTCATCGGATGCCGTATCACGTGTCCGTGTCGTGTCCGTGTCCGTGTCCGTTTTGGTGCTACCTAGCCCATGGAGGACCACGTCAAAATCAGTCGGCTGGGCCGAGGTAAACAGCTCCTGGAAATAGTCATTCGCTACCCTCGCCGCCTCCTCATCCCCCATTCTCGCCACGCCTCCATCATCCACTAGCTTCCCGATAAAATTCTTCTTCTTCCTCTCCCCAGCTCGAGTGTGAAAAAACTTAGTACTGCGATCCCCATCCTTGAGCCAAAGTGCACGAGACCGTTGTCTCCAATATTGCTCTTCCTGCTGTTTGGGCATAATTTGTATGCCCGGCCCACTAGAACATAGCCCGCCGGATAGGAGAGGAGAAAGGCCCAACTTGTGTCTTAATGTATTGGGCCGAATAGAGAAAGAGGTTTGATGCCCAGATCAAGAAAGAAGGACGAATGAGCCATGGACTGAGCGAGCGAGAATAGGCGCCCAAAGCCCAGGAAGCAGCAAGCAGCCCATGAAGGGTTCAGCGCTACGCGTGGAGGCGCCTCGAGAAGACTTGGAGGGAAAGCCATCTAAACCCTATTAGGGTTTGGGTCCTATATAAGGGGCGAGGAGGATTCATGCACATTCATTCAATTTCCATACGCATACTTGCACTAAACCCTAGCAATTGTACTAGCAACATCATAGCCTCTCGCTCATTGTAATCGTCCATTCTTAACAAAGCTAGTGCAATCCTTGGAAGGTACCGTCCCTTCCCGCGGTCGTTTCCCACATCGGGTTTTCCGCGTCACCAAAGGCCTCGTGTTATTTACTATTTCGTGTGTTCTACATATTATCGCGTCGTACTTAGAATAACGCATAAGACCTCTTTGACCTAATTCACTAAAAATAACCAAAACAGTTTGGCGCCCACCGTGGGGCATAGTGGTCGTCATCGTTATTCAACAAGTTTAGCAATGGAAAAAGACATCCCAACTTCATCAGCAACCGGATCTGGAGGATTCCAGGTCAGCACAACGAAAGGTACGGCAACGGCGTCGGGGCAAAAAGACGCTAAAATCATGACCCCGATCCCACAGCCGAAAAGCAGTGGAGGTGGCCAACAACAGAAAACCCCTCCGCCCCAGATCACTGCTCAGGTTCCGCTCAACAGCATGGAAGAATTGACTAAAGTAGTCAAGGACATGCAGGAAAAGTAAGAGAGGGCAGATAATAAAGCTGTGTTGAGAGATATGGATCTCAGGGCAGAGCTGGACCTGGTAAGGCAACAAGCTCGCTCCGCAGCAGATAAAGGGAAAGGTCTCGTCACAGCAGACGATGGAAATCAGGTTAAAACCATTCCTTCTGAACTGGTGACGAGGCTGGATCTGAAGGGAACCACGGTAGACAGGAGAGTAACCCCCCGAGGGCTGGGATACCTCAGCAATTGAAAGTCGGCAGGCGATACAACGTCGGCGTCAGGTAACCTCGTCGTTAGTCATCCTATTATGCCTAACAGCATCTCTAGTGCAGGTCAGATGCCCCAGGTAATCAGGGAGCAGCCCGGAATACAGGAGCAATGGCTCCCACGGATGATGACAGTAGCCAGTCCATACAATAGTTATCCAAGCGTAAAAGCACCGGTAGCAGGGGGCAGCAGCCAGGGTAGGCAGCCAACAGGCGGCCTAACTGAGCAACATTACTTGGAGTTGAAGGAGATAATGAGCAGGGTCCCAGGGATGCCGCCTCCACTCGAGAAGGCTGCACCTGACAGCTATGCGGACTCCCCATTCATAGACGCGATATCCGTCGTTCCCATGCCAAAAGGATTCTCTAATCCGAATATGACACTCTTTGATGGAAAGGCTGACCCGTTCGATCATGTGAGCCAATACAAGCAGAAGATGATGACGGTGACAGCAGTAGGGCACGTGAAGGAAGCATGCATGTGTAAAGGGTTCAGGTCCACACTGTCAGAACCAGCGTTGAGATGGTTTGTAGGACTTCCCAACAGATCAATCTCGACGTTTGCAGACTTGGTAAACGCGTTCACACATTAGTTCGCCAGCAGCGCCAAAGCGCAAAAGCACGCCGGAGACCTATACCGAATGACACAAGGTCCCGACGAATCCATAGCGGATTACACAACAAGATTCCTCAACGAGAAGGTAGAAGTGCGAAATTGTGACGCAACCACAGCGATAGAGGCATACAGAAGAGGCCTCCATTGCGATTCCAAGCTCTATGAGGAACTGACCATGTATCCAGCTCCAGACTTTGCTGCGGTCCAGCGTCAGGCAAAAGGAGCGATCAGGTTGGAAGAAGATTTGGAAGCAAGAGTCAAGCTAGAAGCCCAAAAGGCATCGAAGCAACAGAAGGAAGAAAAACCCAGCATAAAGCAACCTACGGAAAAGAAGGATAGTAGGTACTCACCATACGGGCGAGGTATCAACAGAGTTGATAACCGAGAGGATATGTCGCAATGGCCAGCTATAACAGAATACGGATTCACAACCGGATTCGTTGGAATCTTCAAAGCCCTAAAAGACATGAAGGATATGGTAAGATGGCCAAAGCCTCCGATAGAGCAGCAATCCTGGAGAAAGGACAACAAGAAGAAATGCGAGTTCCACCGAGACGTCGGACACACCACCGAAGATTGCTGGGTCCTGAAAAAGGAAGTCAAGCGATTGTATGATGAAGGAGCACTGAACCACCTATTACCACGTGGGGGCAAGCAGGAGAAGGTAGACTCCAACAGACAGACTAAGCCACCCCCACCACCTGGAAACACCAAAATTATCAACGTGATAACAGGCGGTTCAGAGCTAAGTGGCCTAACGTACTCTGTAGCCAAGAGACACGCCACGCAGTCTAAAGGCGACAGACCTGAAGCATCCTGCAGGGTCGAGCATAGCGACTCACCGCCCGTTATCTTCGATGAAACGGACATGCATGACAGCCAGGAACATCACGATGCCCTCATCATTACGCTGTCAAGGGCTAACTGTACAGTTAAAAGAATCTTGGTAGACACAGGAAGCTCAGTCAATCTGATTATGCTCAAGACGCTGCAGAACATGGGGTTCACCGAGAAAGACTTACGGAAGAAATCCATCCCCCTGGTAGGCTTCAGCGGAGAAACAGCTAACTCATTAGGAGAAATCACTATCTCCACCTGTGCAGGAGGCATCAACAAGCAAGTTAACTACCTTGTCATTGATGGACCTTCTACTTACAACGTCATTCTTGGAAGACCATGGCTGTATCTGATGAAGGCAGTCCCCTCAACTTACCACCAGTGCGTGAAATTCCCTGCACCATGGGGAACGGAGGAGATACGAGGAGATCAGGAAGAAGCAAGAAGCTGCTATCAGAAAGCGTTAAAGTGCACGGCCAGCCGGCCGGCATAGCAATTACAGAAAGAGCCTGTCCAGGACGAGTACGTAGAGCCTCCATCCGAGGAGCTAGATCAAATCAACCTGGACAAGTTGAACCCAGAAAGAACAGTGTTGGTAGGAGCAGAATGCACAGGCGAAGTCAGAGAGCAGCTAATTGAGCTCTTGAGAGCTAACATGGATTGCTTCGCTTGGTCTCATGACGACATGGTGGGGATAGATCCGTCGATCATAACTGACGTAGGGTCAAGTCGTCACACCCAATCAAACACATTTATATACTCAACACACAAACTAAGTAGATAGTAAGTAAGTCGAGGTCGATCCACGAGACGGGGGTATTCAAGTCAATCAATCTAATCAAAGTTATGCTAAGGGTTGTCACAATTATATTGAAAGGGGTTTGTAGTCTAAACTAATGAAAGCAAATAAATAACAAGGATTAAAGCAATAAAGGGGAAAACTAGGAAGAGTGGGTTCATATGGGTGATCAAATGGTGGAACACATGTAATCAAGTGTTGGGTAGATTGATTGAGGTCACGATGAAATAGGGTCGAGGCTTTCGATCTTACAACCCTTAGGTCGGAAAGGGTTAGTTATTACACGTACCCCCTAACCTCCCTACTAGCCTATATACACATCACAACTCCATTTATCGAGGCCCTTTCGAGCCTTCCAATAAATGGTGTAACGGTAGCCTAGCAAACCTCGCGTCACCAAGGTAAGCCTAACATAGAGAATCCATGCAAGTTTTGTGATTCAAGCATTTCATCAAACATATAGCATGCATAAGACATAGATGACATAATAACAATTTAATCAATCAATCAATTCCCAACATCAACATGTATTATATTCACCCTTTGATATTCCCCATAATCCCCCACTAATCCTAGCAAGGTCATTACTCACTCATTCTCATATGGGTCATGCAATCAATGGTGTCAAACATCTTAGCATGAACAAACACGATGAATAAGTAAGGAAAAGAGTAAACTTGGAAATATGATGAACAAGTAAATAAAGGGATTAAGAAGTATACCAACAATAAAGGAGA
>JAGPOY010002080.1:0-21621 GCA_018983105.1 Silene uniflora | reverse complement strand
AAATAATGCCCAGCAATTTGTGTAATTTTCTCCCATGATTGTCGACTAATTACCCATGATTAACCCCCTTTAACATTTAAACCCTAACCATAATTAGACCTATTTGTAATATTCTAATTCTAATTAATCTGACACACACTAAAAATGTAAATCATTAAAATACTTCGGATATTTTTTCGTCTGATATCTGTTTGGCCGGAGCGAGGTCAGCCGTAACAATGTTGGCTGGCGACTGGCCTGACCGGAGTTGTTGAACGGAGGTGGTGTTGGTGGTGAAGGGAGATTAGGGAAGGGAGAAAAAAAATCAATTGGGTGAGGGAATGAAAAAATGACAAGGGTAATATTGGAAAAGTCGTATGCAAAAAAGTAAAATCCGTATGTAAAAAAGTACGTCCCAAATAATGTAAGGCGGAAAAAACTAATCTTAGTTCATTATGAGTAGACCTAGCAAACGGGGTCGGGTTTGGGTGAGGTAATTCTGGTTTGGGTTTGCAAGAACTTAGCCGGATAGAATCGTTTCATTTTGGGTTCGGTCATTTTCGGGTTTGTTGTTTTCAAGTTATTTGGGCATAACAATCAATTTTCTATAACAAACATTCGGATCAAGTTGGATAAGTTCAGGTCAATTTGTGTTTCGGGTCAGATTCAATTGCAGGTTGGGTTATTCAGGTCAGGTCATTCAGGTCGGGTCGAGTCGAGTCAAATTTGCCAGGTCAAATTATGGCAAAAGGGTATAATGTACCCATATAATAAAGTAATACCCCGTACTCCGTAGTTAACCTATAAACACTATAGTCATGGCAATAATATGCCCAGACGCCCAGTACCGTACTAACTTAGGCATCGTAGGGACCCCTTGGGAACCTCTGAGGCCATGTGTAATGCTGTTTGTGTAGGTATCTTCCGAGGCAACCGAGTATCAACCCAACCAATATAACATTCGAAAGGATCGCAAGGGCATTATGAGCAGATTCTTAAAAACAGGGGTACCGTGCTAAATCTGACAAAATTCGTAAGGGAAAGCTTTCCTGCCCCTGTAGTCACCCTGTTCGAATCCGGATTAAACCGTTCACCCCCAAAAACAACAATTCCCAGCCCCAACCAAACCGCTTTTATAAGCTTCCGTTAGAATATAATTTTCATGGAATTCATGTTTAACAACCCCTAGTATCAACCATTGGGCGTATCACTCATACAGAATGTGATTATTAAGTCAAAAAACCGTTGCCCTCAAAAGTCTGTATCACCCACCACCACCCATGCTTATGCTTGTGATATGAATTCCAAGATTGACGTCAAACATTACAAAACATTTTCATCCAAAGTTGTAATCGCAGCCTTGTTTGATTTTATTGGCCAGCTTGATGCCATTATTCTGGGGTCATTTTCCTTTTCCTATTACATACATCAATGCCATTTTCGTTGCTTTGTTTGTTTATCTTTGTTGTTTGATTTTTATTCTTTCTGAAATCATTTGAGTGGTCTTCAAAATATGTTATCTTGTTATCCTGAACAATAAACATGGCTCATGCATCCATAAATTTGCATAATAAAAGCCTGTTATATTTTGCAGGGATAAATAATAATTTCCAAGCCTGAATTTTTTTATATAAGAAGGCTTCGTATCGAATTATTGTTTTTGTAAATTGCACGTGAAGTAAAAGAGATGGATAGAGCGGGTAGGTTAGATTATGCAGAGGAGCCATTATTATTGCCAAATGATCAACAGAGATATATTGTAAACAATAATGTCATAGCTAGACCTGAGATATGGCCTAGCCTCCGTTACTCTTTTACTCGCCTCAAAAATGACTTCTTGTCTAAGCTTCCCGACAAGGTTCGCCCTGGTGTCGATCCTGAGTCCCCTTTCACTCTCGACTTCTCCAGAACCTCTGGTCTCTTTCAAGGTAAAACTTGTCATATACTATTCATAATGTTACGATTTTCTTGCATTCATAATGAAAGTTGCTGCAGTTGTTGCCGAAACCTCTGCTTTTTTTAATCCAGCATTCAGCTAAGTTCACAATATCTGAAACAATATTTACGTCTTAATTTAGCTGAGAAGGAGTACTATGAACGACAATTAGCGACACTGAAATCTTTCGAGGATGTCGATTATCTTGAACTACCACTGGATATCGATGAAGAACAAGAAATGCTAGAACAAGCTCAGCATGAGAGAGCAATGAACATATCCAATGGAGCAAACATTATTTTGCTTGCATTAAAGGTAACGAAGCATAAACGTCCATTAGTCATGCTTTTCATATTTCTTGGTTTAGTTTGTTCGAAACTACAACAGCGTTTCACTAGTTTAAGGAATGTGAATACACCCTTAAATGCAGATATATGCCACCATAATGAGCGGGTCTCTCGCCATAGCAGCATCTACCCTTGACTCCTTGTTGGATCTCATGGCCGGTGGAATTTTATGGTTCACGCATTTGTCTATGAAAAATATCAACATTTATCAGTACCCTATAGGAAAGCTGAGAGTTCAACCGGTTGGCATCGTCATTTTTGCTGCTGTCATGGCTACTCTTGGTAAATCCTCCATCCATTCATTTGATTGGTTTCATTTTCTTTCCCGATTCATTGAACTTGTGCTTATGTTAAGCCTGATGCTAAATGACAGTGAGTTTAATGGCGACAAACAATACTCTTCATGAATATAGGATTTAAATTTGATAATCAATTTGGTGCAGGATTTCAGGTGCTTATTGAAGCCCTGGAGCAACTGATAAAAGATAAACCTTCCCCAAAGATGACTTGGGAGCAACTAATATGGCTTTACTCGATCATGCTAACAGCAACATTTGTGAAACTTTGCCTCTGGTTGTATTGCAGAAGGTCAGGCAACAAAATTGTTCGAGCATATGCTAAGGTATCCAATATTGGTCTTATGTTGCATTCATAAGCTAGAGGCATTAAGGCAGTTTAATGAAGTTCTGTTTTCTTTTTTATTTTGCAGGATCATTACTTTGATGTTGTGACCAATGTAGTGGGATTGATTGCGGCTATACTTGGTGATAAGTTTTATTGGTGGATTGATCCTGTTGGTGCTATTATTCTCGCTATCTATACGATCACAAATTGGTCTGGCACTGTTTTGGAAAATGCAGGTTAGAACTCAGGAATGACCGCTATAAATGAACTTTAGAGCTTTTCATCAATATGCAGCTCTTGTTTCAAAATTACCATAGTTCTCCAAGTCGAAGTTACTAAGTGATGCAAAGAATAATCAAACTGGGAAGTTTGTGCTATTCAATTAACTAGCTCTTCTATGTATATTCAGTTTCATTGGTTGGGCAAGCAGCTCCTCCTGAAGTCCTACAGAAGCTAACGTATCTAGTCATTAGACATCATGCTCAGATCAAAAGGGTTGATACGGTCCGAGCATACACCTTTGGTGCTCTTTACTTTGTTGAGGTTAGTACAGAGACTGACAGACTATTTGAACTCTTTTTCTATACAAAAAATCAATTGAAATTCCGTTCATTTTCATTTTCCTTTTGTGGTAACTTGGAAAAGGTTGACATTGAGTTGCCGGAAGATTTACCATTGAAAGAAGCTCATGCAATAGGAGAGTCACTGCAAATTAAGATTGAAAAGCTCCCTGAAGTAGAACGCGCATTTGTGCATCTTGATTTTGAGTGTGATCACAAACCGGAGCATTCTGTTCTCTCCAAATTGCCTAATACTCCTCCTTGACTTGAATTTTTTGTGCAAGAAACTGAATTGGTGAGTTATCAAGAAGAGTTTACATCGAATTGCCACTCCAGCATAATTACTAATACAATTACAGTAACAAAAGATGGATTAGCACAAACTCATTTCATGATTCCGAATTGATTATGGATTTATGGGGTTGTGTTACGAGAGAAACTGGTATTGTATAAGACACATTTGCGTGAAAATTGCATTCGTAAAGCAGTTTAGCGAGCCAATTCGATAAATTAATATCATTGGATTAATACCCTTCCATAAGAACTGAAGAACTGTTTAATTGATAAAAAAAGGCTGAAATAAAAGCAGTAGCATTAATTAATGTTGAAAATGCAAATTACATCAATCAAGAACAACAAGATTCTGGTATTGTTTTCCAGAAAGGGTAATCTTCATAACATCTTCAGCAGTAGTAACAGACTTAATTTCAGCAGATCTCCAAACAGCATCTTCATTCAGTACAAACGCAAACAAACTTGTCGAAAAACCATTGATCAGCATCAACCTGTTATGAAACACAGCTCTATTTGCAGGTGGACTGTAATTCATCCCTTGAATGTTCCAAAACACGACTTCCGGCACCCGATCAAACCCTGATTTCTCATATTTCTCCCACACCCTTCTATAATTCCATCCCCAACTATTGTTCACACTCTTCTTAAACTCCTTGTTAGTAAATACAAACACCCTTTCCACCCTATTCTCAGGGCTTACCTTCTTGCTAATACCCACCTGCAATATTTCATTTAAAATCGCTTCTATATCGACTTTTTTGTTGCAGATAAGCTGTTTGATGAAATTCAACTTGGAACCAAGATCATCTCCTTCGATTTTGTGAGGCTTGGGACATTGATTAAATCCATACACAGTTTCCTTCCATGGTCCACTGCTTAATTCTGAGATCATCAACCCCATTGAAGCCGAAACATTTTTCGCAGTTTCCGACATATCATCTGAAACATCACAGACAACTACACAGTTTCTCAGTTTCCCTTCTGCAGAGAATTTCTTCACCATATCCTTCCATTCTAACTCCTTTTCTTTACTGTTTTCGCGGTTTAGCGAAGATACGACGCTTAGAGGAGTTGCAGGAAAAACCCTAGTGTTTCCTTTAAGAATCATTGACAGTATAATCTGATAGTACTTGAGCTGGCTTGGATCATCCTTCATCTTGAGCAACTTTTGATAGGCCTTCTTCATAAACAACAGGGTGTAATCCTGTAATAATTGCCGTGGCTGTTTCGCCGATTTCTCCTGCAATGCCATCCTCAGCGGACTAATAACCTCTTTTCTGAGTCGATTCCGAACCCTGTAAACGTAATGTTCATCTTGAATCTCCAAATAACTTTGGTCTGAATCCTTAGGAAAAACCTTCTTGGCAATACTTTCACATATCAGAGTATTCCTGTCAATTGAAGAATCAATAGACGGGCAATCTACTGATGCATAAGTAATCAAATCGACATTTCCGAAACTCAGAGATTGTACATCAGATTTCAAAAGATCTGCAAAAAGATCAGAAACTCTGTCATGGAAGAAACGATAGGTTGAGTCATGTACATATTTTTCGACAGCCCGTCTCGCAATCTCAGAATCATTGATCCTCCTGTTACATGTGTTTTCTCCATTAACAATGCTGTAAAGAATCTGAGCAAAGTCCCTGAGAGACCCAAAAGTAGCAAAGTCCCTGAGATTGCAGGACAGGGTTAAAGGGTGAGTTTTGTAAAGCCAAAGGGCAGAAAGGTAAAATCCATTTCCTGATAAAGTTCTGAGGTAGGCAATAAGCCTCAATGTGGTTAGAGGATCATACTGCCATGAGTTTTGTAGTAAAATTGTAAGATTTTTGGGTACGGTGGTTTCGGGATTGACAGCAAAGAAGAATTGGGTACATGGGTTTTGTGGGGCTGTTAAAGGAGGTTGTTTTCCGGCGGAATTGGGTGGTTTTATGGGAGGAGATTGTGGTGGTGGTGGTGGCGGAGGGATACATTCTCGGAGAATTGGTGGACCAATTAAAAGCATAATATGTTTGATTTGGTTTGGGGATTAATCCATTTTCTTATGTTCATTCACCTCTCTATTTATAACTTCTCTTTGCTTGCGCTCCAAGGACTGGAATTCTTATCATATCATTTACTACATTTTTTATTCTTTTTTATTTATTGTTAGAATCTTATTGTTAGAGAGAAATTAGGCCGTGGAATGTGTCTTGTATATTTTCCTTGGGGGCAAGTACAACAAGCAAAAAAAAAAGTGTTCATTGTTCACCATGTACAATTGTACTGCATAGAAAGTATCACATATGACGGTCAGATAGTAGAATTTGCGTTCCTTTTTTTTGTTTTGTTTTGCAAGTTTTCATGTCCTCTACATTTTTAATTCAACACGATTACCAATCATCGAAAGTTACACAACCCTATACACACAAATACTGTGAGAAGGTTTGATAATGAGCCTATTTTATGATTGCCTACGTTATTAACTACAATCCATAAACAACTAGGTTGATAGTCTCGTATATAGGTTGATAGTCTCGTATATAGGAGTATATGATGACATGCTTGTAATTCGGTCAAGAGATTCGTTTAAATTATCTTGATTATATAAAACTCCTTGAAAAGACAAATCAGAGAAACTGAAATAAACCAAGAAAACAGTAGCTGGCCGGAGATGGGCGTAATTACAATGGAAGAACGGTCTGAATAACAGGAAACCTCACACAGTACAACTCACTCACTAGTCACTGCAGAACCAATATGTTATTTTGTTAAAAAGAAATTCCTGCCACAAATTTCCAATTTCCAGAATTCTAATTTCAAATTCTTTTGTACATTTTCCAACTATAAACATTAATAGGTCAAGATCACCAATTGTCCACTCTCTGGCTCTCACCTGATACCTCAGAGAGATCAGAATCTGGTCCCCGTGATTTTTTCAGCTTCGAAACAATGACCCACATGTTAGCTAGCTCGTTCTCTAGATATGCTTCTCTTTGCTTTGATTCTTCCACTTTTCTTTGAAGCAGTAACTCCCTTTCATCCTTTTCTTGAAGAGCAGCCTCATATGCCACTTCTCTCTCTCGGCTAATTGCCAAGTCCTTCTTGAGTTCAGAAGGGGAGGGACCTTGCTCATGACGTTTCACCTGGCTTTCTCTCCTTCCATTTCTTGGTGGTCCTACCGTTCTACGCTGAGTGGGCGAGTTCTTTAAAGCTGCAAGCTCAGTAGATAGTCTTTCATTCTGATTCATCAACTTGGCAACCTCCTCTGATAATGCCTTCAATTGGACTGCTGCTGCAGAAGCTAGTTCTTTGGCATATGAACTCTCCTCTGCGAGCTTCTTATTTCGTTGTTCCAGCTGGTCATTTGTCTCTGTTAGATCCGCCACTTTCTCTTTAAGTTCTTCAATCTCAGTGGCCTATTTTTAGCAAGACATAAAAGACAAAGCATGGTCAGCATGCCGATTTAATCTGACCTTCATTTGGTAAATGTTGTGAGAAAAATAAGTGTCTCACAAAAAGCCAGTCAAGCCTCATTAATATATGTTTAATATGGTATGTAAGTAATGTTACCACAATTAAGATAAGCGCGCTAGCTAGCATTTGCTTTAGAACTGTGAAAATAGAGCAAAGATTTCATGACAAAAATAATCTCACATAATTTTTGGAAGTACCTAGTTCACTATGTTGTGTATGCTTCTTATGTTATGAATGCCCATTAGTTGATACAGTTCAACACAGTTGGATCACTATATCGTTTATGCTTCTTATATATTACTCCATACATATGAATTATGAAGTGGCCATCAGTTGATACAGTTTCCAGCACAATTTTCATCATGAGTTATCCAGACATAGCCTCTATGTGCATGTAACAAATGGGTAAGGCAGCCCTTACCTCGCCATGGGCAGGCGCCTTTGTGGCACGGGGTAATATTGTATTTGCTAAAGAAGAAGGTATCCTTTATGGATATTTCTTCCTCCAAATATTATGTTCAAATAAAAGATCAACCACCAGAATCGGCGAACTTGTATTAAGATTTACAATCTTCTCATGCCTTAAATAGTTTTAAGGCAATAGTAAGAAATCATAGAAGAAGAGTCGTAAAAAACCTGCGCTCGTATAAGTAGTTTCTCACTCATCTCTTTCAGTGACGTGTGGTCTCTAGTACTCTTGATTCCGCCCACGGAGGACTGCATTCCACCATGCTGCTGTGAATCACTGCATGTAACGTTTGCAACTCCGGTGTCCACTACCACAGAGAGTTGCTGTTTCAAAGAATTAATCTCCACCTGTAATGTTTCGCATTCGCAACACTGCCAAGCAATAAAAACATACATAAGAAAACACTTTCAGTCTATACAATGATCTATTGCAGTAGTAGAACGCTACTTGCTACGTACCTTCTGATTGAACTGGTCTTGGATTATTCGATTATCTGCAGTTTTAACCTAACGATGAAGAGAGAATCATAACAGCCAATTATAAACAAGTTCACCGAAATTTTCAGAAACAGAAACTAAAATTAAAAAAATTAAAAACATTACCTCAAGTTCAAAAGACTTCTCGTTCAACTGGCTCACAAGTTCTGAAATAGTCTGGAGATCAGCCGAGAAGGAAGGCTCAGACACTGGCTAAAAAGGTAAGGAACTCGTATACCAAGAATGGAAAGTGTAACTTACTTGTGACATCTCTGACTTGTCCATCTTGTCATAATTTGCTACCATGGTTTCAGCAATCTGCTTCTCAACAAAAGCCATTTGATCATTTTTGGCTTTGATTTCTTCGTTCAATTTCATTATTTCATCCTTCATGTCAGACAGATAATGGATTAATCTACAAAATTCGACAATCAGAGGTTCAAAGGCCACTACACTGAATTGGTATCTTACATGGATCTGCTGCTTGTTGGGACTATGTGCTGCTTCTTCAGACAAACGTTTCAAAGCACTTGAATGAAGTGCAACCTCTCCAGAAATAAATTTTTTCTGCTCCCTGAGGAGATCAATCTGATCGATTGATTTTGTACTTGTCTGACACAATATGATCAATTTTCAGATAAGAAGCCTGATATATAACGTAAACTTGACATGGAAAATATTAATGCCTTGCCGAAGTAACATAATTATGAGAGCGTAAAAGTTTAAAAGTTGCATTTGGAAAGGTCGCTGCTAATTAAGATTATATGCAATCGCTTCTAGATTATACAGATATAAGATAGTGCACAATCTTGCCTAAAGTGGAAATTTCATGGTTTTCTTCCCATCTCATTTATTTCCTATGTTGGTATGTTTTGGATGCAAATTTACCTAGTTGTCCATTTGTGAACCAAATTACTACAAAAACTATCAGTATTAAACCGAGCTCAAATTCCTAGAACCAAGTTTTTTATTAATGTCTAACCTTGCCCATTCATAATTAACCCACCCTCCAACTTAATCACTTTCTCCTTTCCCCACCAGACCACCTACATCCTCCCATCAACACCACAGCTAACTGAACTCCACCACTTTGTTACCTATTTCGAACCAGCCTCTACCCATTGCCGGGAATCCCCATCGTCAGTGACCCACATCCAAACTCCAGATATTAACCACTCACCATCTACCTCGTGCCAACACCGTTCTCTCTCCTAAATTAACCACCACTGCCAAACAACTTGCACTAACTCAGCCATACCTAGCACCGCCACTGCTGTGACCACAACGCCCGCCATCTCTCACCGTCACCGTAACCACAACACTCGTCATTACTTCTCCAAGGCTGAATTTCTTCCCATTGCCAACCTTCTTCTGACATCTTCTGTGAAACCCATCCATGTTCTAACTTCAACATTTAGATATAGAGAAGTAACGATATTCTAAACCCGGGTAGTAATTTCACAGGAGAGTGCTTAAAACAGGGAAATTTTCCGAGGAGGGGCTCTGTTTCTGAATCCGTTCCAAGCGAGGCAAGAATCCAAGTTTGTCAATATCGAGCTCTCTTTAATAGTTAGCCCACTTGCAAGTGATTATGCATCTTAATATTGTATTTCTTAATAGTTGTGCCCATAAAGCGGATACTTAAAATAAATGGAGGGACTATTTAGCAAGCAACTCCAATGTTTTTTGTCAAAGCTGATGGTTGGAGTCCCATGATAGGGGTTTTATATTCTAACACCTGCAGGCCTCCCCATACTTGGTGCTAATATTACAATATCAAGAAACCATTCTCAACCAAAAGCTTAAGCTGATGGTTGGAGTCCCATGATCGGTTTTATATTCTAACAGGAACCAAACTATCGAAACAAGTCAACAACAAAGGCTAAACTAAGTACCACTAAATCTGACCATAAAAAAAATAATCCATAACTGCAGTCGAGTTGAAAATACTCAACATACCAAAGGCGTTTCATGTCCAGAAAAATTATCATCGGGCAATTCTCTCTCACTTCTTGCCACAGGTGAAAGCTCAACTGAATCAGTCCTGTCAGTAAGAAGAGACTGAGAGAACCTGGACTCTGCATGAAAATTGACACTTTCTGCTTGGGGAGTTGAAGGAGTACTGTTTGATTTCACCACACTTGACTTATCACTGGAAGCACCCAAGCTACCATCTTTTTTCTGGTAGACAATTAAGCAACAGATGTAAGAGAGTCGGTGCAATCTGACTTGCATCACAGTAGCGTCTACATAAAAAACAGAAAACTTGTTCATTTTCTTTCTGGAGGTTGTTGCATCCATTTGTATCAATTGTTTTGAGACAATGATGCTCAAAGCCCAGTAAATCCTCCATTTATTTTTATCACTTCGTTAGGTCTTCAAACACATAGCTTTACTACTTCCGAATGAACAATCGAGAGCCAGCTGCCAGCCTAACACAGCCAAGCTTTCACAAAATATCATCACTATGAAACTAAACACCAGAAATACACCCGCCAAAAAATTTACTGACAGGAATTCTTAAAATTTCAGATTTTACAAAGCAAACCTCAGAGACTACCATTTTGTTCAGATATTTGGATATATAAACCTGTCAAAACTCAAAACCCATAGCTCAAGCCTCAAGGCAATAAGCAAATCACTGCTTGATACTCCTAGGGTAGTCTTTGCCTCTGAGCTTCCCTTTTAATAGAGTTATAGTCTCACACCCTTTCACCAAAGGTTCAAAACGAAAATCTTAGATAATTCGAACCAACAAGCTTCTACACATCACCTAAACCCTACGTAATAAACAGTAATGCAAACATCCCTCAAGATCATGCGCATTGATATTGAAAATAATGTACAGACCTTTAGTTTTAGCCAATTCAGAAGCCCATTTTTCCGAGACTTCTTCTCCTCTTTTATGGTGTCATCTGAATTCTCAGTATTTCCATCAGGGGCAATGTATATGTCAATGTTTTCGTCATCCAGGATCAAATCACGTCTTTTATGAGGAAGATAAGCAAGCTGAACATTCAGTGAAAAAAAAGAGCATTAAAATAGAGTGGAACTGAAGAATCCCAGCAGCAAAATTCAAATACAAGATGCATAAACTATTTAATGGAAAAGGATAAAGCACCTCTTCCTCCCCAAAAGAATGTCTTCTCCTAGGCCCAAGCCGATGTGGAACCCTGGATGACGACGAAGATTTAGTAGATACCAATATTAATTTTGTCAACCTCTGTATTCTAGCCAGGAGAGCAGCTTTAGCCTCTTCCTCTTGTTCCAGTCGGGATTGCAACTTGAACTGACCGTCTTCAAGCTTTACAAACCAGAAACATAACAGAAATTACAATGGCATCAATTGAGATAAGAGCAAATGACACATATAAATATCGTCCAAGTCCATTGCTAATACCAAACTATTTCTAAAACACAAGGGAAAGCATTCAGCTGTAACCAGATTCTGAATACACTATATCTACATATATTTCACATTGGGTCAGAAGGCTAAAGAAGCCCATCTCACCCACCCCATGTGTGGTTTATTTCTCCATCGTGAGACTTAAGTGGCACTGTTGTATGACTTGTATCCACATAACTCTTTGAATGAGTATATGTATCCAACAGAAACTTAACTAAGAAAAGGAAGCACATCACTCCTTACTATACAATTAGGAAAAAAATCATCATATCATGTTCAACAATTGTAAGAAGTCACTTTAGTAACCATCGAAATCATGGACTGCTGAAGCGTAGGCATAGGATGAATTAACGGGAAAAGCAATGTACTTGAACTCTACAACTATCTCGACTGAAGACCATTTACCATCAGTTACTAGTTTTAGTACAAGACAGGTAAACACCTGCAGCAGATTATATGTTAGATAAGAAATATGAGCAAAACATTGCTTTTTAAACTAGTGGTGTACACAAGTATTAATAAAATATATTCAGCTGGAACATGTAACTAGACACATTATTTTATTCCACCTGTCCGGCAAATAGTTCATGTTTGCCTTTGGAACTATTGAAATGGGGGAGGACGTCCAAGGACCATTCTCCATTAAAGACAACACATATATAGAAAATAAACCTAACTATTGGCCAAGACAGGCTAAAAAAATGGAAAACTTGAACTATTTGCAAGGGTAGAAGGGGTATATTCACAAAGGAACTTAAAATGTCAATTATTGAGTTTAGGCATGTAAACCATAAGAAAAATTCTAATGTTCACAAGCAATATGAGCTTAAAAAGTTTCTAGGGCGAACCTAATGTGCATATTGTGATACAATCTCAGAAGATGAATTTAACATGTTTGCATGTTACAAAACATAAGAGATGCAGTTCTAACAATTGATTTTCTCGATCTTTACTGCCTCTCTATATTAATCTAAAGAATAAGGAAAAAGGTTATCACAATCACGAATTAAGATTGAGGCTTGAGATGTATCCATCCAACAAAGACGCTTAGATAATGATTGAATCAAGATGTTACAAGTTAAACATACGAGTAAAAGAAGTTATATCTGCTAGGGAGTACAAATTTTGCAAAGCCAAAAAAGGGAATCAATGTTACACTGAAGAGATAAACGGCTGCTGACAGAGCAGTTACCTTCTGTTTTAGAAGTACAATATCTTCTCCTCCAGCAGCTTTGTGTTGAGGAACACTAACTATACCTTTCTTCAATTGTTCCAACTCTTCCTTAAGCAAACGAATCTCATTTTGATACTTCTTTATAAGTGACTTCTCATCAATTATCTGCAAATTATTAGATATTGGTCAAGAACTTGCAGTTTATGATACCTTTCTAAACTAGATGGAAAATAGTATACCTTGTTCTGAGCGGCTTGGATCTCAACACGTTTTGCTCGATGAGCAAACTTTAAAGTGTTATGTGTTTCCTCTGCATTGCTTGATGCAGGAGTTACTGTGCAGATAAGCTGCACATATGAAAAAAAGTATACAAATCGGATTATTTAAAATTTACTTGTCCCCAGATGAGCGGGAAAAGAATGCTTGTGAGGACTGAAGAAGCACATATTGATGAGATTCAGAACTCACAGAAACACGCCCGTGACCACTTAATGAGGACTGAAGAAGCCTAGTTAATTTGGAATCCCTGTAAGGTATATGTGTAGCACGACCTTCCGTTAATTTTGATATGACCTGCATTCGCAACAGAGTCAGAAATTAGACAAGGGTATAGGACAACAAAATTCGAGAAACTTGCCAAAATTGGGTTTTAAGGAATATGAAACTTTAATGATACTGCTAACAATACATAGGACATCAATCCACATATCATGTTTGTCATTGCAATTTATATTTTGTAAGCTTATTGGAGTATATATAATATAATACCCTTCTCCAAATTTTAAGGAATCTATGTTCACGCTAAATTTGCTGACCTTTTAAAATAATTTTTTTCTCAAGTAAAAAAAGAAAAATTTGAATAAAGCAGGCTATTAAATATAGCTTTATCCTAGTTAAAATAAATAAGACATTAAGTAAAACATAGGATAAATGATGATAATACTAAATTATTATATTAGGGCGTAATGGAAGCCAAATAGATTTTCAAGCCAAGCTACATTTTATTTTTCTTATATCAAACTGATGCATGTAAATTGTAATGCTGTTATAGATTTATAGTACAGAATAGGGAATGCAATGAGAGCCTCACTGTTCCCAGAGTAAGCAGACTCTTATTTATGTAAGATCCTTCCTTTCTCCTGACTCCAGTTGTCTCAGCTTTGGAGCTCTCAGAACCTGCCAGATCGATGAGATGCTGCATACATAAGTTAGAGGAAATTATATGTGTGTTGAAACGAAACATCACTTTGATGGAGCAAACATATAGAAATTGTTCAATGACAGTAGATCCAACTAATGCTCAACACTAAAAGAGGGACTTAGAAACAGGAACTTACTAGCTGCGAGAGGTTCACAGCTTCCCCTTCACTGTATTCACCATAAGGACTGCTCTCAATTGTCTGTTAACAAGGCAACGTAAGGGCTTAAAAAGGCCTAGTGATGAAAGAAAATAAAAATTAAAAAGTCATAGATGGCGAAAGACTTTAGGCTGATATTTCCACTGTCATTAAACCCAAATTAGAAATTGTGAGTGCTCATAAAGACACCAGGGATGAGCAAACTTGCAAGATAAGAACAGAGCACCAGAAAGGTACAGCAGCTCCAAGACTAAGTTCAGCTTATCATGAAAAAATAAACTAGATTAATGTGTGCTCATCTATTCGATCAATATACTGTGGTCCTGGCAATCACAAGGAGTATGATGGTCTTACATTTAGGTGCACAATCAATAAAGAAAAATGAATTGCAGCACAGCACAAAAATCTCTCTGTAATGCTGTAATATGCCTGATGGTATTGAGACGCAGAGGTCCAGAATTCATATTTTGTGTGTTTTTGAGATCTTAATTGCAATTTGCAATTTTCGTTTCATACATTGAGTCATTGACCTTGCACCTTTCCATATACAAACCCAAACGCATGAGACGTGGAAAGTCTGCAAGCTTGCATCACTATCCAGTGACAACATATAAGAATACAACTACATAGGGTAAATAATTTGGGACTCATATTTTTTAAAAATACCAAATATTAGACAAGTAATATTTTATAATAAATTAATAATCACAAACCAAGCGAACTACTACATCATTCACAGAGGCACAAGCAGAAGTATATGTATTTTATTTTAATGCATGATATTGGAAGTTGAAGAATCAACCACACCATATAGTTTAGGTAGAAATTCTCTCACTTTATTTCAAGTGGTAGTGCAAGTCTATGTGGCTCATTCTATGGAAAGATGACAACAACATACCAATGTGAATATTGTATGACTTCTGCTGCTCAAAAGATTGAAATTGGTAGACCCAACATGTCTGTGTTCTGTCACCAAAACAAGAAAACAAAATCAAACAAGAGTTAGAAATTTTAGTGGTAGTCAATTAATTAACTACAAAGGATAAATCAAACAAACAATCAATCCTGATTCAGAGTTTGAGTAGATATTTTCTGCATTGAATCAGTATAATTCATACTTGATTATTTAATATGAAGTTCTCGATTTTATTGAGCAAGTGATCGGGTTGCATAATATTACGCCTTGATAATAACAATTTATTACATAAGATTGGCCCTGCTTGGCAATCGGCATAAGCAGTTTTCAGATAGGAGATTTTAGTAACAAATCACATTTATTAGCAGAATAACAAAAACGTGTTTGGTAACTAGTAAATACCATAAATCTAAGCGTAAACCATGATTGATTATGTTATTTCAATATGCTACTACTAGTAGGCGTAGCACATTGAAAAAATCCAAGAGATTCGCATCAATCCACTATCAAAATCTACTACTTACCAAACATATTTAATTAGCTTGTTGATTAGTCAATCAACTTTTTAACCTGAATCAACAATTTTTTAGCCAATATGCGATTTAGCAAACAGGGCCATTACACTTGTATATCACTTATCTCATCCTTGAGTGTACTCAGTCAAACTTTTATAGCTTCAAAGCCTTCAACTAATACTAATCTCAAGGGATTTCAGATTATCTATATGCCTATAACTAATTGAAAGAGTGCATATTAAATGATGGTTAAACGGTAAAAAAATATTTCTGCTGATGTAGAAAATTAGAATATGCAAGAGCAGGTGTGACATTAGAGGCATATTAGAACCATTCTTCTCAAAATACCTTCACCGGCTGCAATTAATGACAATGCATGGGCAGGTGACAGCACAACTTCCTCCTTCACGCCTTCAACAAACACTCCCTACAGCCATTAATTAATAAATCTTATAATGAACAATTACTAAACATGAAAAATTGAGCAACCCTAATGGTTCATAGAGGTCCACAACATACCAAATTTATCGCATAATTTTGATTTGCTTGAATTAAAGGCAATGTAATTAATTGTTAAACAGATTACGATTTGCTTGATTTCACTTGATTAGCCCCATTTGTTTTCTCTCCTCACAAAAAACAGCTTATAGAAAAGAAAGAGAACCCTGATAAACTGAGACAATAGCATAGTATTCGACAGTTGAAGACCCAAGGAGCTCTATTGAGATTTGTGTGCCTGACTGCCTGGATGGAGAGACAATCTCACATATTTCTAGTGTTCGCGGCGACCTTATTCTATAGTCAAATAATCAAGATCACAAATAATATGAAACTTTAAGAGCAGAAGGAATAAGTTCGTGATGAGGTACCTGCTGGTCCTCTCTGATTCTTAAATTTTGCCCAGCTGGGTTTAACAAATCATTAACAACCTGAATAAGGTAACATTTATAGCAAATAAGATATAATTAAACGCACCAAATTTCACATGCACGTTATTATGACAAAAATCTATTGAATAGTGTGTGCATTATAAGAATATAGACAATGAAGTGTGAAACATAGTTTATGCAGTCAACATGAACATTGACTCATCAAGTTGTGTGATGATGATCCCTCGACAACTAATGAAAAACAATAGAAGGGATGTTTTCAATATTTACCTCGTTGTAAATCTCTATATAAGAAACGCGGAGGAGAAATTCCCGGGTAGGAGTCTAAGAAAAGGAGATATGTTAGAAAACAGTCGAATACATTCATTATAAACATTGTTAAAATTTGAGGAATGGTGATAAACAGGTACCTCCTGTATGATACTGAAAGCATCCTTGACAGCCAATGGTATGATTCCCGGAGACCTTTGATCACCCTGCATAGAACTAATCATCAAAAATACAATATTGGCCATAACTTCACCTAACTGTTTCCACTAAGAGCCATAAATGAACCAACTCAGAAATCACTAGGTTCCAATTAAGGTAAGTCTCGCAACTCTGTGTAATTACCTGAATCATTTTCTTATTATTAACAACCACCCATTGTGATCATCATGTTATGTGATCCTATGTTAATCTTGACTCGGCAGCAAGTGTGAGATACTACGAGGAATTTTGTGGGGGAAAATCAATGAAGTGTTGGGACGTCTTGGAAGGTCAGATTGTAGGTCCCGTAGAACAGGGCAACAAGCAGCCAAATTGAATTATTGAAGTAACTCAGGTGATGCAATGTGGAGACCTAGACTTGATATCATGATTTTGATTAAATAGTTCAGTTCTACGCACTATGGTACTACATATGGATGGTGACACATTTCAACCGAGTTAAAGGTGTTGAAGGTTGCTGCAATCGAATTTTGAGGTTATTGATGTTTGGTGCTAACAGCCGAGATCAAGCCACTAGGACCGATTACTACTAAAACCGAGATTTAAACCATGGTAGGCAGCCTTACCCTTCCCGCTCGAACTAGTAGATAAGTAGTTAGCAATAGTAACTATACCACAAATGAAAAAGCGTCTAATAAATGAGGGCAATGGTTTCTGGTATTTGTTATTTTGAGAGATAGGAAGGATCCCAGGAGGTGTCACGTATGAAGCCATCCCACTGGCTGTCTACGACTTATGTTCCAATTGCAGTGAACATGAACGCTAGTCTAACAGCCACTCTGCAAGTGATCACCCTAGACCAGGAAAAAAACAAGGCGTGTTCCTTTCCTAATTCCATTTCATCTTATACACTAAATGAAAGACGGGTTAGCAGTCACAGAAAAGTTGAGCTTAGACAGCTAGCGACCAGGGAGCATCGTAGACTTCTTGTGAGGCCACATGGAGCAGGCACTTCAAATTTATGTGACACAACTAAACTAGCGTACGAGTAATGTTAATCAGACTTGGATACGGTGTCAGACACAGGTAACAAGTGTCATTGTTTCCATGCTCACTTTGAGACATGGGGACCCTGACCTAAAATGAGGATACCGTCATGGAGAAAATGTCTACAAAACATAAAATCATTAATGATAAGAAATATGTAGTTTTTAAAGGGAAATGGACAGATAATTTAGGCCTAAGGCTAATAATCATCAGAATTCATATAACATGCTTCATATACCCGTCCCTTCCTCTACTTTCGTCAAGCAAAATTCTCTTTATGTATAAGCTAGAAGAAGTGTCAGATTCGTGCAGGTGAGAAAAGGGTTCCATATCAATATCCAATGCCAGGTCAGACTTAGGTACACCCGTATGGGCCCAAATCTATAGAGTTGAAGTTACACAGGCGAGAAATGCAGGTACCTCTACATATATACCGAGACATTATAACTATAATAGACCATATACAAGAAATATATTTGGAACCAAGCATAGAATAGTGATTATTGACACATATACAGGTGTTCATGCAAGAGAGATGACAAGCTTAGTGGATTCCGCCAGACACAGCAAGAGTAATACTGTTAAATGTATTAAAACTTACTATGATGAGATGATTGTATATCCTAATATCCTAAAAAATACAACCCCAAATTATTCCAAATCTAAAAGTTAATGTATTAAAACTTACTATGATGAGATGATTGTATATCAAGGAAGGGCTTCAAGACTCAGTCACACAAGCATCCATTATGTAAACAGGATCAAACATTTAATGACTAGAGAAACATAGGAGTATATATTAATGACGCTACAAGGGGGGACCTATTCTTATGTTCACTAAGAAGATTTCCCTATATAGCAAATTATCACTATAATGTAAGATATAAATTTAAAAAGCAAAAACCACATATCATAGACAATGAAGAATAACCTAAGAAAATCGGAATTATTGAAGGAAAAAACAAAATTGTGGGTTCATGTATTTGAATTTGTAGACGAATAATGAATCACATAGAAATGAATGAGAGATTGATCTCACATGCATAGTGTGAGTCTTCCCACTGCTGGTTACTCCATATGCAAATATAGTGCCTGACAGAAGAAACTTAAATGTCAATGTTCATTAATCAAATCAGGAGCGATCAATCAAAATAACTATTTTAAGAGATTAGGTAAAAGCGTTGAGAGTATATTCAAATTCCCATCAATTGAAAAGTTACACTTGTTAGATTTACATCAGCTACCCTACGAAATGAATATCTATTGTACAATTCTTATGACAATTCCAACACGGCATCAACAACGACAGCAACATTGGCTCCCGCAAATTGCAGGGTAAAGAGGTTGCAGCAGCATTACCCCAGTGTCTCAAGGGCTCCCGCAAATTGCAGGAATAAGGGGGGAACATTACAGAATTGATTAAAAATGTTTTTTGTAGTACATTACAGAATGGAATCTAACCAGCAACACACGTGGATGGGAGGGAATATATATATAACTACCAGCAGTATGTACAACGATGTATACACACAATTCAGCAGGATTTTTGTAACTTGGTTATTACCATTTATGCCCTCCATAGAACCACTGACAACATGCTGAGCAGCAACATCATAAACATGGCGTGTGGTGGTCGTAGGGCCAAATACTCGATCTACAAAAGACGAAAAAAAAAACAATAACTGATATTAGAGACAATTTGAAAGGAAAGCTCCAAGAGATGGCAAAGTTTCTTCAAGAATGATTGAAACACAACAGACTCTCTGCAAAAAACTACTCCAAGTACAGGAACTGCCAGGAACATTCTATTTACTGTCATCATTGCATTACCACAAATTTTCACTCATCAAGCTTCACAGGGTGCTCAAGGAAACCACGGAACCTACCGCCCGCCCAACTAAAACCTAGATGTCTAATGTCTTCCAATCAACCTTGATAACTTCCGAGCATGTAATTAGTGAACTACTCCATAGTAGCCAGTTGCAACATGAGTTCGCTTTTATTAAAAAAAAAAAAAAAAAAAACACTAGCTTCTAATTGTTTACAAATTGCAATTTTCTTATATTGTCCAGCTCTTCTAAACAGGTGCAACCGGTTTCTCACAATCGCTCCAATTTAAGAAAAGACATTCACACACAGTCATTCAGTAAATAAAATTACCATATGCGTATGCAATGGACGGATTGTGCTCGCTCCTAACAATGTTCTCCCCGTCTGCATACCATGCAATCTCTTCTCCTTGCCTGATTTCCTTGGGACTACTCAGAAGCAACGCAATTAATCTCTCAATCATACAAAAATAATCAAAAACAACAGAAATTTGTCGAAAAGAAGCAAGCATATAATATTATCACCTGAGGGGCCGAAACCGAACAGTGACAGTGACGTTTTCCTTGGATCGTTCAGTCTCGGAATATAGATACTGATTATTATTATTATTATTATTATTATTATTATTACTATTATTATTGGCATTGGCATTAATATTATTGAGTTTACTTCTAACTGACGACGAGGCGGGAGAAGTTTGGTCGTCGACCGAATTGTCCGCAAGACAATGCTGCTTGGACGATGACGACGTGGAATTATCGGATTTCCGCGATTTTGAAACTTGTTTGGACGACATTTCCACTGCTCCGAAAGTAGCTTCTGAAGCAGTAATTCGAGCTAGTAACAAATAGGGGAAAAAGAAAAAGCAGAAAATAAATACCTGAATTAAAATGGGATTAGGTAGACATTGGCTTCTGAAATAATAAAGCTGGAAAATGGAAAAGGAAGATCTAAAGTGGGATAGTAAGATAAAAGTAATACTCCGGTAATAGTTAATAGGGGTTTAAGGTGGTAGGGAATTACTCCGTCCCTCCGTAGTAGTGGCTTGGCTTAGACGCGATAATCTATCTGAGCAGCAATTAAAAATGGTGTGTTGTTGTCTGAAAAGTGCAGGTTTTTAGGCGAGGACAGGAGGGACTTGAATGCCAACAACAACGTCCAGCTAAAGAGAGAGAGGAGAGAGATTGAGAGAGACTGATGACTGGTGAGTATTTTTAAGTAGAGTGTTTTTTAGAGCATCTTTTCCGGGTTGGTTATCTGCCTTATTTTCCCATCTTTTTTGTTTTTTACTTTATTTCACCTCATTATGTCCCATCTTTTTTCGGTTCTTTTTGCTACTAGTTGTTGCATCGCGTCTTATCGGGCGCGGTGCCCCAATTTGGTGAAATGTTAAGCGGAATTGAGTAGAGATTGAGTTATGTATTGATTGTAAACCATTAATGTATGGGTCGATTTAGGCGTATGCTACTTGAAAATAAAGATCTTTGAATTAATAGAATACTTGTAATTAAAGCAAACAGTGTAGAAGTACCAGGCAAAGCGACATCGCTAATAATGCGTAATAAAAGTGCAAAATCATGCCACACGGTTTGCATTATAGTACTGAGTTCTTAAAATATGTACATTACCCAGCAAAACGAAACATGTCAGGTTTAAGAGATCGAGTGCAACTCTTTCCCATGAAGTACTGAGTTTAAAACAACTGTAACTTAAATAGTGCAAATCCTTGATCTTTGTTTCCTTGGAAACCCACTCTTCTATCTTCGCTAGGTCTTGTCCATATATCTTTTGTGCCACGTGACCTTGGCTTGTTCATTATTTCTGCACCCCAATAATCATTAAATGTTTCAGACCGAGGGGGAGGTCTCTCTTGGCACCCCAACCTACCAGCTCCAGAGCCCGGCCTCTCAACCCC
>JAGPOY010002079.1:8510-24091 GCA_018983105.1 Silene uniflora | reverse complement strand
TATGTACAGGTTGTTTTGTTAGCACGTGGATATGGGACGAGCTTGACGAGTCACGAGACAAGTATAGTTGGCTAGAAAGTATAGTAGTCATGAGTTGTATTTCTTTTGTTTACGTTTATGTATCGCTAAACTTTATATTTATAATAAAATGTTCTTTGATCGAAGTTTTTGGATCACTACCTCGGGAAACCGAGATGGTAGCATCCCGATTATCTTGGCCGGATTTTCGGGGTGTTACAACACGTGTTCCACCATTTGATTTCCCATATGAACCCACTCTTCCTAGTTTTTCCTTCTTATTGTTTTAATCCTTGCCATTTACTTATTTGCATTAGTTTAGCTTACAAACTCCCTATAATTGTGACACTTGCATGATTAGGATAGATAGACTAAGAACCCAAAGCTCACCGTCCCGTGGATCGACCTCGACTTACTCGCTTTCTACTTAGTTTTTTTGTTGAATTACAAATGTGTTTGATTGGGTGTGACGACTTGACCCTACATCATCAACCCAAGTCAATGTTACGTTGCCCATTTCATTCAATCATCCTATTCTCCCAACTTCTCAACATCGAAACTATTTCCTTGTTACCCGACTTCCCTGACCTGTCCGTTCCCACCGTCCACGAACCTCCAAGCCGGCAGTCACCGTCCTCCTCTCATGAACATCCCAAGCCAATCCTCGAAACCGGTTGTCAAAGCAGGCTCGTCGTCGTCCTCTCTTACTAATGGTTTCAGAAGTGCCTATCTCCCTTAAATGTCGAAAAAATTATACATTTTTTTTAAAGCTATTCAAATAAGTACAATTTTAAAAATTATTAGTTGCAAACACAACAAAAAAGAAAAAAAGAAAAAAATACAAACTTTTTATTTTCTTCTCATAACTTCGTTATAAATCGACCCTATTTATTTAACCTTTATTTCTTATATTTAATGAGATGATCTTTTTGTTTTCCCTCAACATTATGATACTTTATATTTATTCTATCATAATTTTTTTTATCTTCCCTTCATTCACAAAATATTTCATCTTCCCTCGAATAATCTTAAAATTAATGCTAGAATTAAATACGAAAAATTTCTTATATAAACACTAGAATTCCAATTACAATTTTTATTCAAAAAATTGGTAGGTAAAATATACATAGAGAACTAAATGAATTATTTCACTTTTTTATGTTTTGAATTAATAGTTACAATCTTATTTAAATATTATTTTTGTGTTTGTGTTGAAATTCCAGGCGAATGAAATACTCAAATCATTAATATATAACATTGCATGAAGTTAGAAATAATGCGTATGAATCTTTATAATTTTCTTTTGGTTTGAATACTCTTTCATTTTGTCATATTTTTCTTTTTTATTATGGTGTATGTCAGTATATGGAATGTGAATTGGTAGTATGATCTTTAATTAATAATGAGATATTACATTTTATATATACTAGCTCTTGAAATATTAGTTGGCAAAATTTTTAAATTGTCTACTAGATTGTCTTTCACTTTCCATGCACTTTAGTTCCCCGTATAACAAGTTTTTTCTATTTGTATTTTGTCAAATAGGTTATAAAATCAATCAGGTTTGTTGAACGGTTGAAGGGTTGAAATATGCTGCAAGGATGTCAATTTTGACCATTTAATGATGTCATATTCGAAGTTAATATTTTCCATGGTTATCGATTGGAACCCGATGCTCATCTTCCACTTCATTGTTCCAAATTTAAATGCCTTCAAGCCTTAAAATCATATTTGTTTTCCACTAAATAATTTCTTCTAATACTCGCAATATTTCTTCGAGAAATGTTTTTTTAATGAATTGTGTATATTTTATTTTCTTATGAATTAGGAAAGCTAATAATTCTTAATTATAAAGTATTTTTTTTTTTAAGCTATTCAAATAAGTACAAATTTTTTAAAAAAATTAGTTGCAAATAACAAAAATAAATAAATTAATACAAACTTTTTATTTTCCTCTCATAACTTTGTTATAAATCTACCCTATTTATTTAACCTTTATTTCTTATATTTAATTCTACCATAATTTTTTTTTATCTTCCCTTCATTCACAAAATATTTCATCTTCCCTCGAATAAATTCTTAAAATTAATGCAAGAATTAAATACAAAAACTTTCTTATATAAACACTAGAATCCCAATTACCATTTATATTCAAAAAGTTGGTAGGTAAAATATACATAGAGAACTAAATGAATTATTCACTTTTTATCTTTATTATGTTGTGAATTAATAGTTACAATCTTATTTAATTATTATTTTTGTGTTTGGGTTGAAATTGCAGGCGAATGAAATACTCAAATCATTAATATATAACATTGCATGAAGTTAGAAAATAATGCGTATGAATCTTTATAATTTTCTTTTGGTTTGAATACTCTTTCATTTTGACGGATTTTTCTTTTTTATTATGGTGTATTTCAGTATGTGGAATGTGAATTGGTAGTATGAATTTAATTAATAATTAGATATTACATTTTATATATACTAGCCCTTGAAATATTAGTTGGCAAAATTTTTAAATTGTGTACTAGATTGTCTTTCACTTTCCGTGCACTTTAGTTCCCCGTATAACAAGTTTTTTCTATTTGTATTTTGTCAAATAGGTTATAAAATCAATCACGTTTGTTGAATGGTTGAAGTGTTGAAATATGCTGCAAGTATGTCAATTTTGACCATTTAATGATGTCATATTCGAAGTAAATATTTTCCATGGTTATCGATTTGAACCCAATGCTCATTTTCCACCAATTTATCTCCATTAACCGCTAATTAAAGCCATTATGGCTCTAGATATCGAAAAGACAACGACCATGTAAACAATTTGCTTGCTTGAGTAAGTCTCCTAAGAGCCGGTCTCTCAATAAGCTTATTGAGAGATTAATGTACAAATTTAAGAAAAATCGGTACTAAACCTAATAGAATAGGTACTAAACCTAATAAAATAGGTACATATCAGGATTGAAGATAAAATGGGTACATTTATCATGTAAATAGGGACGAAATCACTATGTCACGATCAACGATAAAAGGGTCACGAAATACAAATAAAAGGGTACGAAATACAATTAAAAGAGTACGTAGGAATGGTCTCTCAATAACTTATTGAAAAACTGTCTCTTTCAAGTTTTAGTGTTGCTTATTTACTAAATCTGTATCATACATCATTTAAATATTCGCTCAATTGATTAGTATTTATACTCACGAATTTAGTCAGCTTGGTTTCTTGAATAATTATATGGATCGTTGTATTTCTGTTTTCAAGCGTGTTTATTTGGAGCTTTCTTGCACTTCCAACATTTTGCTTCGTTTCGTATTTCTAGATGTTTCGAATATGTTTTATCTAATAATAGGTTTGTAAATAATTGTTTGACAAATTGATAATTTGAAGAGAATAAAATTTATTATTAAGGAGAATGTTTAGATCTGGGAAAAAAAGGGAAATTATTATTTTCAACATGTTTAAAAGGTTGTTTCAGGTTTTAGCCTCTATATGATTACTAATGATTTGTTTTTTTAATACATACAACAATGAAATTTAGATTAGTTAAGATGTAACATAGACGTACTCAATAACCTTAGGGCATTAGCAATAGATGAACCTCTAAGAGGTTTGTTCTCATGCCACATAAGCTACTATACAAACCCATTTACATACAAACCTCCTACCAACAACAAATAAACCTCTTCAAGGTTCATATCATGACCCACTAAACTTGTTCTCCTCTCACATTCTCTCTCTACAAACCTGAATTATAATTTGTAACAACCTTTCTCATCCATGAACCTCAACACTCATCACCAACAATAGAAGGTTTGTAGACAAACCTCCAAAAAGATGGACATGCCATCCTACAAACCTCTTGATGAACCTTTATTGCTAATGCCCTTAGTGTTACACCAAATATCATCAGTCGTTGCTTGCTAAGTCACTCACGTGAATTGATGTACAATGACGTACTAAACATAAAATAAAAAAAAATAAAAAATAAATAAATAAAAAACTTGAAAACGTAAATTTAAATGGTACCCGTGATTTTTCACGGCACAAAACTAGTTGGTACAATGGAATAGGTAAGCAAACAAAAGATTCATCCACCTGATTTAATAATGGTTGATTAACCAACAACAATTGGTTGATCATTCTAGATGCATAATTATTAACAAACCAACAATAATTCAAACTAAACTTGATATTCTAACAATTAAATAGAAATAGAATAAGAGTCTTACAATTCAAGAACTAATTTGGCTTCACGAGCTTGTTCCAAGATGTAGAACTTAGTCCTCCATACAAATGAAACTAACTAAAACAAACTTGAAATTGAAAAGTGCTTTTATGTATTCTAATGATTAAAAGGTAGAGAAGTATGTAAAAATATATGGAAATTGACCAACAACAACTACTTATATATGTCGTCAAAGAGCATCTCCATAAAGTCTTATAAAGTATGAGCAAATTGCTGAAATAAAGGAGAATTAAGAGAGTTGTCAGAATCCAATGCTAAGCCACTCCAAGCGGCTAGAAGTTCGAGAATCATTGTTTTGCCGCCCCAAGTGACATTTTGCCACTCCAAGTGATGTTTACCACGAGACTCATAAATCAATCTTTCATGTCATGTTTCGCCGATTAAATCAATTTATATAGGATATCCTAAACACATGTTAATCCACATGGGTAAGAAAACTAATTAAGATAGAAAAAACCTATACTCGCGAAGTTGCGAATAATAAAAAATAAAATTGATGAGTTCATGGTTTAGACCCAAAATAACTAAGGTTATTTAATGGCAATACTCTAAACTATGTGGGTGCTGCTCAAAATACTCTAAACTCAGTTTTAACTACCAATAATACCAACTTTTATACTCTTTCTCTTATATTAGAATAAGGGACCGGCTACCTGCTAAGCAAGTAAAAATATTTTTACGGGTTATTTAATAAGAATATTCTGAACTATTGCACCCCTTCTCAAAATACTCCGTACTTTAAATTAACTAAGAATACTACCAACTAATACACTCATTCCCACATAATAGAACAGGTGGAAGGGCTACATGTTCCACCGGTTGCCTTTTTTAATTCTTCATTCTTTTTTTTTAAAAAAAAAAATTTCATTCTTTACCTACCTTTACTTCTCTTTTACCTTTATTAATTGATAAACTTTTCTACCATTTTTTCCTTCGTTCCTTTTTCTACTTTCCTCTATGTACTTGTTCATCCATCTTCACCAGTCATCACTATTCTTCATCGCCGTTCATCACAAATCACTTGATTGAAGGCAACTTCATTTCGATTTCGCCGTCAATCGATTCCCCAATAATAGACGTAAATCAATTTTGCCCTCAATTGATTATTGATATTATTTTTTTATTTTCTTAAGCTTGATTTTTTCAAAGTCATTGTTCTTATTTGTATTGTTTTAAGTAATTATTTGTTGTTATTTATTGAATCTGAAAAGTTTAAATTTCTTTCATTTTAATTGAATTTTGGTTGTAATCTTTGTATAGAGTTTTCAGCTTTTTTGTTGAACTAATCTTGTTTCTAAGGTTTATGCCCTCTTTTATACATGGGTTTTGTTGAAAAATTTAGTTTTTGCTCAATTTAATTGAATTTTGATTGATGCTTTTGTATAAAATTTTCTTCTTTGTTGAATTAATCCTATTTTTTCAAGGTTTGCGCCTACTTTTGTGTATGTGTGTTGCTGGGTGAATTTGGAAGGATACAGACGGAATCAAGGATGAGAAAGAAGGATCATTAATTCATTACCATGATTAATTATTCAAGCTTGTTTCTATCATATTTGAATGCGGCTTAATTCCTGTTTGCAGCAACAAAGATAGTCAGAATCTTGGAAAATTAAGAATGGAAGTGGCCAAAATGTTTTTCAAGTACTGTTTTTGGTTTCATATTGTGTTTATAACACAATATTGATGTAATTATTGAAGTAAAAAATCTGAAAAGTATAATTATGTTCACTTTAATTGAGATTTGGTTGTATAATTTTGTTCAATTTTGTTGAGATTTGGTTATATAAAAAACTGAAAATTGTAATTTTGTTCAATTTAAGTTGAAATGTAAGGGGATGTAGATAAAGTTCTTAATAAAGAAAAAAGAAATGGGCCCGCCTAATACATTACCTGCTACACTAGGTAAAAAAAAGAGCAATTCTATTCGATGGGAGGGGGTGCATTAGTCGGTAATATTCCTAGTTAATTCAAAGTATAGAGTATTTTGAGAATGGGTGTAATAGTTTAGAGTATTCATATTAAATAACCCTATTTTTACTCCTTATTTTCTTTTTATATTGTAACCTTCATCAACGCTATTAATGCTCTTTCTCTTCTCTCACACACACCAAAATCCAATTGATGATTCTCACCCGCACACCTCATTGATCTTCTCCAAATCTCATACAATTACCTGGATCCTATTTCACACAAGTTTCTCCCTTTGGCAGTGATAAGGGGAGAAAATTAAAGAAAAAATTATGTCAGGTTTTTAAGCTGATGTATAAAGACAACGAGAGTAATGATTTAACCCAAAAATTGATACGAGTACCGCTTGGATCGTATGGAAAAAGAGGAAAAGTTGGAGGATGAATTGGGCCAAAGACAAGTAAAAACAAAAATATCAAAATCCTAGGTGGGAGGATAGAAACGTTATTTGGAAATTTGCCTTCTTTGATGTTTAATTAACCTTTAATTATTAATGCTTGTAGTTGTGATAGTACTTTATGATTTGTGAAACATTGAAAAGGTGGGGGGATGGAAAAAGAAGAAAGGATACCTTTAATTTCCAAGAAAAATACCTTTGATTTTGGGTGTACAAAATAGAATCCAACTGTGCAAAATGGAAACAAGATTGAATTCGTATATTTTCCAAACTTTAATTACCATGTGTACATTTTCTAGTGGAAGAATAGAGGAAAAAACTAAAAAGTTACGGGAAATAGTGAACCATGGAAATGAAAGAGAGATAAAAAAACTTTTAGGGTCCGTTTGGATTGAAGGAATTGGAGAGAAGGGGAGGGGAGGGAAAGGGAGGGGTTTAATTTCCTTTGTTTGGATAAAAAATATGGAAGACGGGAAATGGAGGGGGAGAGAAATGAGAGGATTTATTTTCTCTCCTATAGAACAAACCATAATTTCTCCAATGGTGTCAAGATTTGGAAAGAAAACATTATTGGGAGTCTAAATATACCACCAACATCCTCCAATCATCCATCCATTCTTCATCTCCCTCCTTCCTCCCCTTCCACTTCCCCTCATAATTTTTGTTATCCAAACACCCATATCCCATTTGACCTACCCTTCTCTCCCCTCCCTCTACCTCCCCTCACTCCACCTCCCATCCCTTTCCCTCCATTTTTGCTATCCAAACGGACCCTAAAGAAAAATTACAGGAAATCTTAAATGAGTAAAGGAGGGAGATGAACACTGATTAAGGAGACTAAGGCGGGTCCAAGTTACGAATTACCTGCTACAACAAGTTAACAAAACACTTGTTCTTCAAAGAGAAAGGGTGTAAAAGTTTATACTATTGGTAGTTAAAACAAAGTTTAGAGTATTTTGAAAAGCACCCTCATAGGTCAGAGTATTCTCATTAAATAACCACCCAATAACTAATGAGATATTCTACGGTGTACCCCTGAGTTTTTCAGTTTTCTATGTTGTATCCCTACCATTTTGAAATTCTATGGTGTCACCCCTAAACTTCTCACTTATTTCTCCATCATGACCTCATTCATATCTCCATTAACTTTATCACTATCAAACAATCGTAATTTAACCTTTATTTTGACTTATTAATGTTTTATCCTCATCTTATATGAGAAGGATCACAAATCACTTTTAATGAGCACAAACTACTATTAAAAACTTCTTTATGAATCATGAAATGATAATGGGAATTTGATGAATTTAAGTTAAATTCGAATACTATTTGGTAAGTCAATGGGTAATTCGGCGAACTAATAAGTGAATGAGTAGATTATCAAGTAATTAATATGGTAAATAGAAGATTCAAAAATCAATTAAGAAACTAAGTTAGCAAATACAACATAAATAGGACTGGATGTACTTTTTCACATACATATGAAGATATGATATAGACAATGTTTAGAGTTTAGAAGTACACCCTAAAATTTCAAAGATATAGAGGTATAAGTGGGAAATGGATCCTCTCCATTTCCTTTCTCTCCATTTCCTCTCACAATCTCTTTAAATACTAATTTTTCCTTTCACTCTTATTTTTCCTTTATTTTTATGCGTAAATTTAGAACCGTGAGATATTGTGAAAATACGATCCGGACCATCGATAAGAATTTGTCTATCCATTTCTTTTGAGGAAATGGAGAGAAAACGGACACGTATAAGTGTACAACATAGAAAACCGTAAAAAGAGGGTATCCCAAATCAATCACGTCAGAAGAAATTGATACTCGTGATTCGGAGACCCTCTTATGAATGAAAGCTGGCGAATCGATGATAGAGACTCTGTTGTAGTGGATCAGTCTTTGAACAAGAATTTATTTCTTAGGGTTGTTATCAATTTGTATCCGGTTGAGTTTGACATATGTTGTAGATATCGTATGACTTTTTATTAATGATAATGATCTTTTCTCTAAAAAAAAAAACAAAAAAAAAAGTCCAAAACTAATTGATGAGTTGATTGTGACGAAAAAAATCCAATTAATCAAATCAACTCTGAAAGTTGAGAAAGTAGTGTCAACTGTCAAGTGAGAAGGTTTTTAACTTGACTCTAACTTTGAAGTCTTACCTCGGTAGGCCATTGGTGGAAGAATAGACTTGTGCAGTGTTCCATCAAAATTAAGAAATGGGTCGATCAGCATTCGTAGGAATTGCAGTTTCTGTGGCATTATTGGCTTTTTCATATAAATTCATTCTCAAACCCCATCAACATAAACCCTTGGTAATTACATAAAGCTTTTTACTTTAACATTTCTAATGTATTAATCATGTTTATTTATTGTTTGTGATAATCATAATTATTTGTGCAGAAATTGTTCACACCCCATGAATTAGCTCTTTATAATGGTACAGACCAGACTTTGCCCATCTTCCTCGGAATTCTTGGGTACATTCTTCCGACCTTCTTAACGCTCAAGTTGATGTCTTTTTCTGTCATATTGTGTTTTTAAGTTACTGAGATCTATTCCCCCCTTCCCGCTCATTTGTTTACCTATTCCATTTCTGGGTATCTCAATCAATTGTTTACCTTTCTATTTAAAGAAGGTCTTTGATGGGAAATTTGATCATCTACACGCAATTTGGCTCCCTCCTCTTATCTTGGTCTTTGTGCCAAAACCATAGACAAATGACCGGGACGGAGTATAAAACAATAATTTATACAGACTAGTTTTTAATCTGTTTGTCTCATATTTCCCATGGATCAGCTCTGTATTTGATGTGACCAAAGGCAAGTCCCATTATGGCGTTGGAGGATCATACAATCACTTTGCTGGAAGGTTCATATTTTACTGCTGCTCTTCTCGTGTTTTTTCGTTGTTGTTGGTGGTGTGTGTGTGTGTGTGTGTGTGTGTGTTTTGGGAGGGTATAGGTTTAGATCTAAATTGCTTAGAAGCAATGTTATAATTTTGCTATTGCCAGATAGTCTTATCTAATTATCTAATTTCAAATATCCGCTAAAACATGTGTAGTGTAGTTACCACAAGGATGCTAGTAGGTTAGTCATGGCAAAACTGATCCAGCCAAAACCTTACTCGGAGTAAAAATGAACAGCCATAAGTTTACCTGATACAAAATGACAGAGTCCTGAAATGATTTTTTTGAAACAAAACCTTTATAGTTGTGGCCTCAACCTACCAAAGAAACCCAAATGACTTGCTTACTAGGTCTAAGCAATGGTCTTTTTTTATTGTGCAATTGAGACATGCGCAACCATAACATCAGACTCTTCCTGTCATAATGGGCGTGTTGTGAAAATTCTTTGTGCCAGAAAACATACGACTGTTGGGTGAATCTCTCTATGAAAGGCTGTTTGTGTGGCACTTGTTCTTACTTGTTCACGTATGCAGTTAAAGTGTTTTTCTGAATAAGAAAACTGCTTTACTTTTTACGGTTATGAATGAAATAAAGCTCCAATGGATTCCTGTGTTTCCTACTCATTGGACGATCAAAAAAATGTCCCGGAAAACTAAAGTAGTATTACTTTCATCCCAAAATTTATTGTCCCCTTTTGACTCTGGTGCTGAACCAAATGTCAACTTTGATAGTTAATTTTTCCAAATATATGTATAGGTACAATGTAAAATCTGTCAGGTTTGACTAATCAAAACCACTATTTTCATATCACCAACTTTAAACAATTCTACCTATTGGACATTATGAGAAAATACCGATCAAAATTTGACTACCAAAGTGAAATGTGAACAATATAAATAGGATACAGGAAGTATCACTGGCTGAACCATACTGAAGTTGGTGGAAGGTTGACGCGTTCTAAACTCAAAACTGTTCTGAAGGCGGAGGAAATTGCATAAAATTAAATTAGTCTCAAAAGCTTTTGAAGCACATCATCTTTCATATAGAACTATCTTATATATTTTGGTATCTAATTGTCAAACAATATTGATGCAGCTATAAAAGGGTAAACTGCTTGTTTATGGTACCTAGCTGTAAATGACTGGTGTTTGCCCCTACTAGCGTAAAAAGCAAAATTTGCGGACTTGTAGGGCTATGTTTTCTTCCTTCGTATATTATGGCCAAATGGCCAATGGTTGAGAAATAACCAGGAATTACTGGAAAAACGGAGAACTACTTTCTGGAAGAATACATGATCTCATTCTGTGAGACAGTATGACTTTACTGTAATTTTTTTAGTCAGTGGAAACTGGAAAATGAGAAATATTTTTGTTATGCTTATTGTTGGTTTTACTGAATATATCGACTCACATAGCTCTTACTATCTGTCTTATGGTCTTTTAATTGCAGAGATGCTTCACGTGCATTTGTTTCAGGAAATTTCACAGGTAAGAGAATTTCAGATGTCAGAGAGGCTCAGCGGTTATTCATCTTGTAGTTTTCCTGATAAAACTCTTTCTGTAGCGATGCTACATTAGAATTTTTATATTTGGATAGTCTTTTACATCCGACCCCCCTTACCCCGCAATTTACGGGAGCCATTGAGGCACTGGGGTAATGTTGTTGTTATAGTCTTTTATGTATGAAAATAATAACTACTAAGCCTTATTTCTAATATGATTTGGGTCTCCTAACGTGAAAATTATATCGTAAACATTAATGTGACAGAGGAAAACCAAAAAAGTAGAAAGTAGGGAAACAAGATAGTAAGATGATGCACGATGTGCCAAAAATAGGTGAACAGGAAAAAAAAAATCTTGAAACTTCAAAAATGACTTTTGGATGAAAGCTAAGTAAAAAATTAATTGGGATACAAAAGTGACGAAAACTAGGAGGAAAAAGATTGTTATATTTTCTGATAGAAAAATAAACATCACTGAAGAAATGAAGTTGTAGAGAACAATTAGACGAGGGGTCCTCAGTTGCAGACAATTTCAAAGAAGTACAATTTGTTGCAAATAAGAGGAAAACGTGATGCACAACATTGTGTGTATGTCACTATATCCATCTCTCCAAATTTGATGTGAAAGTAATTTTTTCTTTGCAGTTTGCTCTTTCAAGAGGTGAGGGCAGAAAGGAACGCCACAAGTGAATGTAGGGTAGATTTGTAGTTTGTGTTCCTTGCTGTTCCAATTTGGAATGCCACAACTAATTTTGCTCCTGTAACTCTTGTTGTAACAGTTCTGATGAAAAACTTGGTTCAATATCACACTGAGTGACTTGTATATCATTTGTTCACTTGTATTCTGGTTAAGTGTTTGCAGTTACTCTCGAATGCAGGAGATGGACTCACAGACACGCTTCACGGGCTATCTAGCAGTGAGGTAACTGATCTTCCTTTGCTCTTCGACATTGATTTGTGTAAGATGCTTATTATTTGGAACTACATTTCATTCCTTTGTGTGTCTTGGCCGATAGTAATGTTGATAAGACTTTCATACTCAAACGGAGCTTTTTGTATAAGATTTGCATCTAATGCTGGATTCATGCATTCTTTCATTTTAAAGTTTAAACAAAATCAAGTCAGGGAGTTTTCAAAAAGTTTGCCTTCACAGCTAGTAAATTTATGAACTATTGCATTTGCTTCTGCAGGTCAAAAGTGTAGTAGAATGGCGTGATTTCTACGTCAGAACGTACAAGTGAGTTTCCTGAACTGTTTTAATTAATTTATTGACAGTTTTGTTAGTCGTATTTAGAATCATGCAAAGGAATCCTTAGCTCATCAAAGTGGCGAAAAGATTCAGCAAAAGACTAACAAAACCATCATCAGTTCATGTTGAGCAATAAGTGGACTAACTCCTGATAAAGTAGGACTATAGAATATACTCAGACGTGTAAGCGGATCAACCTGTCAAATTTTATTAAAATCAGATACACCCAAGAGCGGCTTCTCCTGCTTAAAGATAAAGTCGTTCATGGGTTGACCCAGCCATTGGACCATCCATGCCCGGCCCGCTAATCTTGTCCCATGAAATTACTTCAGTCTTCCACATCAAATTGGTGCAACACGTTTTGTAGCAGTATGCAGATTTGTTGCAGAAATACGTTTTGTTGTAGAAATATCCCACGTGGGAGTAATATTGATAATGCCTTTGCAAAAATTTATGTAGGCCCGGCCCGCTAACTTGTCCCAAGCCCGCCTGTCAATGAGTGCCCAAATTTCCATTGGGCCTGGCCTGTGTTTGGCCCAATCTCACATCACCTCTATTTAAAAATCAGTCTACACAACGAGATTTGAGTCTCTTTAGCGTATCTGATTGCTTTGATCTAATGCAAAATACCCCCTCCCCCCAACGCAAAAAAGGATGTGAAAAGAATTTCACAAATTCTCATTTGTGACTCCCTCGACACTCTAATTTTTGTCCAAGTGTACACTTTTCTGATGTAAGATGATCTACCCTTTACGTCGTTACTTGAAAGTGTTTTGTGTGGATTATTTGTACTATGTGTTAAGTGTAAGGTCTGTAGAGATTTTCAGTTCACGTGATTCTGCAGATACTAAATGCCCTGGGTTATTTTACAGATTTGTCGGTAGGCTAGTTGGTCGTTATTATGATGATCAGGGGCAGCCTACAAAACATTTGAAGGCCGCGGAAGCAAAGGCAGCGAGAGGTGCACAGCTCTTGGAAAAGCAGAAAAGTGAAGAAGAGAAGGTTCCAAGTTGCAATTCGAAGTGGAGTCAGGATGAGGGTGGAGAGGTAAGATTTTGTCGAGTGTTCAAGTTATGACTTTCTCGAACTCTCTTATGGTTGTATCCTTTTTTGGCCGATTTCCTATGTGAAAAAACGTTGTCTTCAGAATCTTCCCTAGCAGTGGTTTAAATGCTTCAAAGTGTATCACTGTTTGGTATATTATGCACGTGTTAGCTATTATAACCTAGGTTAACATCCGTCAGCATTAAAATGTTCTGGTGGGCTATTACTCCCTTTACGAAAAAAAAAATAACCATTGTTGTACTACAATTTTTCGTAGTTTAGTGTTGTGCTTGCAAAATGCAAATTATGCTACACACTTTTTAATGGGAGCCTTTAGGGCCTTTATTATAAGATAGAATTCACCGAAAGCTTGCTCTGTTAAATCCTCGACTTATTAATCACTCTGTGACTTCATTGTCAGGTATGGTGTGACAGCGGCTATCCAAGGCTGATGCAGAGACCTGTTGAGATTGCATTGACAGGAAAAGCGAGCAAGCGATGTGTATGCTTGAAAGAGGAAGAACTGGAAAATCCTGGTTTAGAAGTTTATGAAGGTTGTGGCTATCTCGCGAAAGCATGCAAAGTATAGATATATGTCAGAAACTAATTACTAATGGTTATATTGACTCGCATTCGAGCTTCTATTTATCTATTTAAAGTTAGTAATTGGTCAACATTGCGAAATATCAGAGCTGAAACTTGTCTAATTTGACGTTCTGGTCTGATGAGCCCTTTCTTGTTGCCCGACAATCCTGGTTTTATTAGCGAAGTTGGTGATTTCTGATATCCTATTATAGAGTTTTATGAAAGCCAAAGGCACTGTTAGGATAACCAAAATGATCACAGGCAAATCGTAATGATAGGTCACAGGTGGAATCCTTACCCCCTATATTGCACTCGCCTTGTACCTAATTTGACACCAAAAAAAAAAAATACAAGGCTTAGTAAGAATATAACCAGGGAAAATAAGTAGGCAACAAAATGTCTAACAATATACTCCTATTAGACAAATGCTAGTAAAGTTTAGCCTGTCTATTTGGTGGTTATTTCTACTTCGCTTTTTCTAACCAAGAAAGGAATGAGGAGAGGTTTTGCTTGCTGAAACCTCTACTTTAATCATGCTAACTAAAGGCCCCTTGATTGGATATCAGAAAGTTATCAGATGTAAATAATGATATTACTAACCTCATAAGTAATATTCCATTGCCGCACAATGAATTTCCAGATACTCTTTTTTGCGGGTTGTCTGTGGATGGAAATTTCTCTACCAAAATAGCAACATGGTTAGCCCAAGGCCTTGTTACTTGTTAGACAGAAATATTGACAAATGTGAATTTTATTGGATTTGGAAATTAAATGTTCCGCCAAAACTGAAATTTTTTCTTTTGAAAACTTGTGTTGATGGCCTTTCTACGAAAAGTAGGCTTTTAAGAAATCATATAATTGTTCCACCTCAGTGTGTTTTGTGCAATCATCCAATGGAAGATAAAGATCATTTCTTTTTCAAATGTCCATTGGTTGGTTCTGTTATCCAAGACATGAACATCATTAGCGTTAACGAATTGTTGGCAGTATATGATAATATTGCAAGCCAAAATTTTATAGCAAAACTTAATCATCTTAAAAATTTAATTCCAAATGCTGATTTCATTAAGATTGTTTTTATTTGGTGAATGCTTGGTTCCACAGAAATGACATTATCTTTAATAATGTGCATATCAATATAAGTAAACTTATTACTTTGTGTAATAGTAGCATTAAGACCTGGAATGAGACTAGATATAAGGATCTCAACAATCCTGAGAAAAACGATTCAAGTAGAAACACTTCTAGTAAGCCAGAAATATGGTGGGAGAAACCTAGAAATGGTTTCCTAAAGCTTAATTTTGACGGATCGAAAATAGAAGGCAATAAAGCTGCTTTAGGGTATTCTATAAGAGATCATAATGGTAACGTCGTGTTGTTGGGAGCAAAAATGTGCGGATCCAATAGCATTCTTGTTGCGGAAGCTCTTACTTTAAAAAAAAGGCATTTTAGCAGCTAAAAATTTAGGAATTTCAAAGTTAATTGTGGAGGGTGATAATTTATGTGTTATTAACTCAGTTCGTAATACTTGGCAAGTTCCTTGGGAAATTTCTAGTATTATTAAAGATGTGAAATTAGACCTTCATTTTTTCGATGAAGTGATAATTAAACATTGCTTTCGTGAAGCCAACAAGGTTGCTGACTTCATGGCTTCTATTGG
>JAGPOY010002077.1:2984-18568 GCA_018983105.1 Silene uniflora | reverse complement strand
CTTAGACTCTTATTATGCTGGTCTTTTCAAATCATCTTTGTTTTTGATACTGCTGCATCTCTTGTGCTCAATTCGGTTTGGGGAATGGGTTAGAGTCTTTAGAAGGCTACCAAAATCATATAAAAAGAACTGTCAACCTAATTCTTGAATGAATTACGTTCCAATATGGACAATTTGGTTCGAGGATCCAAACTGAACACCAAGCCATGTAGCCGTTGTCTATGCTAAATTTTTCTTAGGATATTTAAGGCTTTTAAGCCAAGTCCAACAACGGCTATCTTATGTACCCTTGATTCGGAATTAGATTAGAGAGGTTGTAGTCTAATGACTAAACGAAGATTTTATAAACGAAATGTCATAGGATCGAATTCCTCGTGAATAGAATACTCCATCATTTTCCGTAGAAGTTGTGTCACTTGTGTGTTACCATAAATAATGACTACGTTGGGTATTTCCTTGACGGATACCAAGATTTGCATATGATATGGTGCATATCTTCTAATCAACACATCCAGCCAAAGAGGGAGATATTCAGGAAGAGACTTCAATGGCGGCTTTTTGTTGCGTCTTTTGTAACTCCTAGTTTGCAATATATTTGCGGAATGTGGATGCTTTTGATGGGGTTACCCTTTGTAATGGCCTCTCGATTGATAATCTGTAGTTCAACTTCTTTTCTTGACAGTTGTGTAGTTCAACTTCAGACTTCTATTTTTGGTGAAATCAATCTTTCAAGACAAAATGTCTGTGCTGTAGGAGGAGGTTATTTGTTAAGTAACCTTTTCTGATGTAAGTTTTTCCTACTTACCTGTAAAGCGGTGTTCGAGCAGGTGGCAGAACATGTTTATTGTATTTCATATTTATGACAACATATAGATTACCGGGTTCACTAGAAAGGAATGATGGTTGGTACTATCACAAAAAAGATTACTTCTTCGACACTTTTTGTGTTGGCTAGTGAATAATGAGTAATCACTCCTTTAATGTTGACCGTTTATCTTTTTAATTAGTTTCTATCATAGAATTAGCTACCATTTCGTTGCGAATGGTTGCTTTTTCTTAGTGTCAAATTTTTAAACATTTGCATCCATTTTACGACTTCTAAAAATACGTTCAGATTGACAAATATCTCACTTTTGCATTTTCGCAAGAATTGAAAGGTAAGGAGTTGAAATAGAAAGCAATTCGTCATTTTTATTGCCCTGTCAACAGAACTTTCCAATTCCTATATTTTTTTTTTCTTTCTTTCTCGTATTGTAGTACAAACACCTAACTGAAAATTTGTACAACATTCTTATAAAACATGTAGGTGAAATACCAGATCTTGAAAGTGAAAAACTTAGTATATATAACTCATTACTTTCATTATTTCGTGGATGATCGTGTGTCATCAGGTACGATAGTAGGACACGAGATAAGACCCCAATGTGGGACGGGACATAGCCAACTGGTTACAGTAGGCCTTACAAGTAGCGACTTGAAACCATTACGTTCAAGTAGAAACAAATTGGATCATATACAATAATCGGTTACATTTGGATCCCAGAATTATATTCATCGAAACGCCTTCAACATAGCAACTCCTGGAAACATAAGCGTATCTGCTAGCTATCAGCTTTGCCCTTTAAAGGTTTTGAATAGAGTGCAATTGCGTAAGGAAGCCATGTAATATTTGGCTAGAGTCCTCTTTCTGACCTTTCCTCATAAGCAATACACCTCATTATCCGCAGTATATCAATAACATTTTGACACCTTGCTCGGGTTTTGCAGTCTTACACTGTATATCTTCGAACTTACATCTGTTGACATAAAAATGTTGACATAACATTATTCAATTACTAGTGATAAAAAAATGATTAGATTCCCCTACTGCTTACCAATACTCCGTAAGATGCAACACTAAATAAGTAATAAATTCCCTGGGAACAACCTTACAAAGAGACTATTTCATTAAGATCCGTAAAAGGGAACTTGTATAGAGAATTGACAATCAGCCGCTACTTCACTACATAAAAAGAAAAAGAGAGAAAAAAAAAAGGTAGTTTATTACTCCCCTCTATCCCATTTACATTGTCTTCACTTCCATTTTGGTCTATCTTACGTATATTATCTTCTCATACAAATCTAATTTCCCTAGTTAAGTACTCCGTAACATATTCGTTTCATCCTGCTGATACTCCCTGTAGGGAAGGAATCCTAAGGATCGTGTGGCATCTTTACATACTCCCTCCTATTCACTATAATTGTCCCTTTTTCCATAAACGGATTATTCAAGTAATTGTCCCCTTTCCTTTTTTTGGTAACTTTTATACATATTTTATTCATCCCTCTCTCCTCTCACCAAACCCCACACAACTCTTTTACTCCTATTTTATTATTTTCTTTAATATTTTGGCCCCACAATTCCTTATTTAACTCATAATAATTCATCTCTCTCTCTTATCATCAACCCCACAAAACTCTTTTACTCTTATTCTAATAATTTTCTTAAGTACCGTGCCAAACCCAAAAGGGACAATTATAGTGAATAGGAGGGAGTATAATATAATAATAAATCACAGGAAAATAAAGACTTTATTAACACTAAATCTAAAATTTGACCTCTAGTCAAACTGGCAAAATATAAATGGGATGGAGCCATGGAGGTAACAAGTCATTTTGCTTTATAAATACTCCAAATTAAAAGATTATTAAATCTTTGGGGCAGTGCTCCACTTAGAAAGGTAATTAACGCGAGACAGGGAATGCCCAATATGACAAACCTGTGAAATAGACTACGTCAGTCTAACTATTTAAACCACACTTCTAGCATTGACTGAGCAGATGTTTATGTTCATGTCGTCTTGCATAGCGGATAACGCATGATAATCCACACATGGTCCAAGACTACCAAAATGCATTGATCTGATGAAACCATTTACTGAAACATGTCCTAATCCCAAGAAGCCCTCATCACAGACAATGAGAAAAATTATACGAAGTATAAATTCTACAGTCCGCACCAAATCTAAGACTGCCAAAGTATGACAAATGATTATCACTATTTATCAGCTATGTGAAATATTGTAGACAAGAATAAGCAAATGTATACTACAGCAAACAAGCAAATCCCCATTGTCGGTAAACTAGTACTTGGGACAAAGAATAAAAAAGGCGAATAAATGATTGGGACAAAGGGAGTACTCCATATAACGGAAGATGCCTATAGAGTTATGCTTACCAGTACTTGAGGCACTCTCAGTAGCATGAAGGATAGTGTGTATAGAATAGAAAAGACAGCCAAAGCTGCAACTATGTTGTATGCCAGCCTTTTGTCGTCTTTGCTCGGAACAAACGCGATTTTTAACGTGTTAGTTAATTCAAATAGCCTATATGACACCTGCAACAAATAACATGAATTGAAGATAGGGTTTATAGAGAGCGTAGATCAAGTTATATCTTTTTAATAAATTGCTTACAGCAACATAAATGGCAGTAGAGAGCATAAAGTTCAGCATGGGGTAGTTTGGGATATACGAGAGCAACAGCTTGGGCTGTCCATCAGGCACCGCGGATCTGCAAATATAAAGGACTCTCAGCATTGAATTGATCAGTGTACGAATTTACATGTATCTTAGCATGTCATGAATTTCTTTATGCTCTTAAAGTTTGAAGGGATCGGAGAGACGGTGTGTAGTTTAAAAAGCCTACAGAAATAAATGTACCACAGGTCATAGGCTAGCATACCTTAGCCATATGTGAAACTGTGAGATATACGTCTCCAGCGTGATCTTGCCCAACCACCTGACAAGCCAAGATACAAACGCAGTCAGGAAAAATGAAGACATCCTCCACAATGTATTCTAAACTTAACCAAGAAACTTAAGTTCTCACAAATCACGATCCCCTCTCTTCCCTAAACATTCTTTCAAAGAGAGTTTTAAAAGCCACTTACGCAAAAAGAGTGAGTGAGTAATTACGGAACTGCTGGGTAACATTCCTCAAGCATATGTAGACACTGGTGAGCATAAGCATAAAGAGAATTAGATTTTCAGAAAGGTTATCTGCACCTTATATGTTGAAAAATACAAAGCAGAAGCAATGCTTACGTAATAGGGATCCAGGAGGTGTAAGGATGATACTTGTTGTATGTTACTTTGTCCAGCTTGTATACATACTCAAGCCACAGATACCCCACCTATATTAAGAAATGGTATTAGGTTTGTTGAATAGACTTGCATTGTTGAATAGCGTTGAGTGTGAAAGAAAATATTACCAACAAAGAGCTGGTTACAATAGCTGCTTTAATAGTTATCTTCCTCTTGACTTCCGCTTCTTCCAGTTTCTCCATCCAACGCTCAACCTAAAATATGATAACTCAGAATGATAGTCATGGGTCGCAACAGACCAGATGTTTAGCTTCACTTACAACTTTAGAATACACAATAGTATCCATAACAGTTCAGTGAAGGTATATAGACAAAAGCTAGACAGATAATTGAACTTACAGTGGGATGATAGTAAGCATAGACCATTCCAACTATCCAAATGTAACGATCCAGGCCTGAGCGGAAATGCCATTCATACAAGGCAGGGCGGGGTGATTTAGAAGGGTCAGGATCAGCATAGCCTTCAGGTTCGAACAACATATTAGATCTAGAAATACCACATCAGAAACAAACTGACAGTGAAAAATAAAGAGAGACATACCAAGAAAGAAGGCGAATGGGCTCCAAACCAGATCAAATACCCCAGGTATTTCCCAAATAAATATAACTGTTAAGAAACAGGCTCCCATTTTCACAGCCATAATCCATCCAATCTCATTATACTTGTGCATGATCCCGAGTGCACCATAAACCATAAGAGTGAAAAGCGTATGCATAGGGCATATATAATACAGCATGTAACTGTTGTTTAGGACAATGCAGCAAAAAATCACAAAAAAATTGAGCCGCCACATCATCTGCCCACGAACAAAGTAGTCAAGAGTAAGACTCCGATGCAGATTTGATTAAACTTGAAATACTATTAAAACAACTCACACCTGAGCAAACCTTGCAAGGCTGAAATCCTTGCGGACGTAATAATAGGAGAAGTTTCCAAAACCAGTCATCCATACATACGCAGCGATGAAAATACGAATAGCATTGTACACCTCAGTTGCGGCGAAGTAGTGGTACATCAGAAACAACACCTACCATAATAGAAAAAAAAGATTGAAATTTGAGGGGGCAAATAGAATCCAGTGGAGTAACAAGTAAAAACCAATTTCCTACTTCATTCTCAATGAAAGAATAATCGACCGTTCCTTTTGCCAAAAATCTGTTTTGGAGGGGATTCAGGGATCTCGGCCATACACATGACCGGCAAGGTTAGAGGGGGAGAGAGTTAAATAGCAATGAACATAGGGGAAAAGGTCGGATAAATAACCCCCAGAACTCTACATCAGTGTAATTTATTTAACTGACGTTCGAAATTTAGACAAGAGCAAGTTTCAGTCAAGTGATCCAATAAAAAAATATTCCATTTCCAAACACCACAGGATCGTTAAGATTTACTCGTTAGATTTACTCGGTATTAGCTATAGAGCTACTTCTAGTCTTCCACCCATAAATATTACGGAGTATGTCATTTCTGTGTTCCACCTTCAAGTGGAAGCAACCTTATTGAGTAGCAAAAGGGGCATATACATTAAATTTGTGTAATTCCCATCAGATAGCAGGAAGGATATTGTATGAAATTGTCAAGAAAACATATCTACGACGAAAAAGCTCTTTGAGAAAAACAAACCTGCATCCAACCTTTCCATTCCTCAGTTTGGTGCCTATTCAGATAAAGTATTGATCTTCCTGACAATGATGATTTATCCTGATGTATAGTGAATGATGTAACGGCTGAGACAATGATAAGTAGAAAGTACAGGAACAAGAAGAGATCTCGATCGTAACTCTGCCACAGAAAAAAAAAAGGAGTCAACTAAAAGATACTCCCTCCATGTTTATGAATTAGCCCCGTTGGCCCACTTTTTATAAGGGAAAAAGTGGACCCATTGGGGATAATTCAAGAAAATAGAGGGAGTAAGAAGCTGCTTGAACTTTGAAGTTAAAATAAAAACATTGACCACAAAAGGGCATATCTTGGCAGACAATAACGAAGAAGTTAATGGAAGACATCTAAAACGAATTTGCACCAAGCGGTGCAGTAAATAATTACGCAATAAAAATTCCTGACTACTCGCAGTGATCTCCCATTTTTTACATTGCTGATTGCCCGCTAAAAAAAATACCTAACCACTCACAATGAGCTCCCAATCTCCCATTTACATTTCCCACTAATTTATGATGTAAAACAAATGACAAGTATGAACCACTGCAATAGGCACACTAGCAGATACAAAGTACCCTATGTTTGAAGGAGCACATAATTTAAGAGTACGCAGTCAGACACTGAGACACTCATCCTTTGTTTAATGACTTTCCTCCTTTATACATCAGATACAAATTTGAACCTTGAAAATAGAGTACCTTCTTAGATTCGCCAAAAAAACTTGTGCGATCGCATAAGTAGAAGTAAGCCAGGAGCAGACCGAACTCAGACCTATAAAGATCTCAAACAAAAAACGAGAAAACCTTGTTCAGAATAATACTTGTACAATTCTATGATAGAAGGTATTAAATCGTGGAAAAAAAATCTACTTACATGGCTCTCAGTGTCAGACGATTATCAAGTAAGAACGCCTCATCCATTAGAATAAACCTAAATAGACCATCAAACAATGACTCATTCAGAGAATACTACAGTACAATGGTACTCCATAATACTTTACTTTTCATTAACCAGACCGATCTGAAAACAATTTTTTGTATACCTTAAGATAGGCGATGTATGAGACTCATTTCGAGCATTCAGAGGGACTGGCTGCAACTCTTGGCTTTCTAACAACACAGTTGTTTCATTTTCTTTGATTGCATCATCTTTTACCTCTACCAAACTGATCTCTGAACGCCTACATAGATAAAAAAATAGCTGGATTGCATTATAACTATATGACCAACAATTACAAGAACATGCCTTTACTTGACATAGCATGTTACTCTGATTTCAAAAGAATACTGCTACTCTGTTTTCAAAAGAACACTCGTACATCATAACTCATAACTCATAAGTCATAACCATCCGGAGAATATTGTCTCTTTCGTATTCATCAGAAATTTACACCACATACAATTACACAGCATCAGACAGGGTTAAGGCACGGTTCAAATGTAAACTGATCATAAACTTTTCTCATTATACATCCGAACATCAATATCCCAAAAATCAGCAAAGTCATGGTGATATCACCGAATTTAGCTTAAATCTCAACTTTTCATTTCTATAAAAGTATTTCAACTACTCAATGCACAAAATAATACGCCATGGATCGAGACTCACGGTTTTGAAGCAGCAGATTTTCTTCTGTATTCCAAAAATTCAGAGTAAAGCCAAGCCACACAAATTGGAAAGAGAGCAAGGACGAATGACACCTGCATTGCATAACATATTAACACAACCACAAATTATAGTAGAAACGAACAAATAAAACAATCAGAGAGATCATTCACCTTTTTAATAAATCGAGAAGTCATTCAAGAAACTACCTCTTTGCCCATTAAAAACATCAGTTATAATGTGATAAACTCTATACTAACATCAGTTTTCATGAACGTTATTGAGTAACTTTTAGTAGTGTGTCACTCAATAACGTTCATGAAAACACAATTGGATTCAAGCGAAGCTTACTTGGTAAAGTATTATCAATAAGCATTTACAACTATCAGAAAACTCTTGCTAAATTTCTTTCACTTCATTCAAAGTGCCTTGAACGATCAGCCAATATCATTCATGGAATCATTGTACATAGATCAATCCTACTCCATGTAAGCTAAAAAGACGTTCCAACTTCCCAAAACAGTCTAATTAAAGGTCACTCCAAACAACAAAATTACAATGCTACTAACTTCTAACTTCCATTACTCGAACTCTACTGAATTAACTTAGCTATTACTTCCTATATTTCACCTCATTGTATACGTTTTTCAAAATCTCGCTCACATATTTGGAAAAACGCATTGGAACGGAGGAAATAGAACATAAACAAGACTCAAAAGATCGCCTATGCTTAAAGTTGATGAATTCTAGGTGAAACTCAATCTACAACACACTTAAATCAACTACAACTTCACTGATAAATCAAATGTACGCCAATTACTCAAACAACGAGCATCGACATAGCTACTAATAGCAAAATTGATCGAACAAAATTCGCAATATGAATTTAGTAACAAATTACATAATGTACGCCAATTAATCGAGCACCGAAATCGAAACAAGTAGCAAAATTGAACGAACAATGATCAACAAAATTCACAATGATATTCCAAAAACAAGCTGAAAATCAGTTACAAATCACATAATGCACGCCAATTAATCAAACGAGGAGCACCGACATCGAAAAAAAGTTAGCAAAATTGATCGAACAATCGTACGATCACAACGATCAACGAAATTCACAATATGACATTCGAAAACAAGCTTAAAATTGATCGAGCAAATATACGATCAGAACGATAAACGAAATTCCGCAAAAAAAGCCTAAAATTAGTTAAAAATTACATAAAATGTTACCTGACTAGGAGAAGTAGGAGAAAATGCCGCCATTGTTGATGAAGTTAGAAATCGGTAGTGTAAGATATGGAGTGAAGCGAGGAGATTGAAGGAATAATGGTGAGAGAAAATGGAGGAGAGAGAAAAACCCTAGAAATCGGAAAAGAGTGTCGGTAAGTGTAGCTTTCGTAGTGGCAGGGAAGACGCGCATGCCAGATTGCCAGTGAATCAGTGACATGAGAGTATGTGAGAAAAGAGAGATGGAATTAATAGCCAGATGTGATCTACTGTACAAGACGAGTAGATTTTCCGAGTTGGCGGGGGCTAATAGGGACGGTCGCTTTTTGCTGAGCGAAAAGAATTAAAGTTTTTAGTTGAAATTTTCGATGTTGTAGTAGTTTACTCTATCACAAATACACCTTCGACGTCTTGTATTAAATCCTAGTTATGAGGATTGATATACTGTGATACGATAAAATCATGAGATGTGGTATTTCACCTGAGTTAAATCCCGTCACCTTTATAGCTCCTTTTCGGAAAATAGTTTTAACAAAAAATTGGTGTATCGTGTTTATTAGGAAGTCAAACAACGCTAATGTATTGGTCCTTTGGCCGAGTCATCATCTTTTTTTTTTTTTTTTCTCTGAAAGGCTTTGGCCGAGTAATCTTGAAGAGGCGGTTTTGTTCATTTATTTTTCAATCGGTTTTATTAATGGTTTTGTTTATTTGTTGTGTTAGAAAATCATAGACGCTTTAGATTATTCATTCTGAGTCAAGTCTAGCTCAAAAGCGAGTGCACTTGAAATTCGGATTTTTTTTCAAATTGAGCTTGTAAAATTAAGTGTATTGAGATTAAGGAGTTGCTCGGGAAGTCCCAACTTAAAACACGAAGCTACGTTTCCATCTCCCGGAATCCTGGTATACGTATCCGTTCGACTTTAAACAAGAAGCTATTCATTGCCCGAGTGTTGAGATAAGAGTGATTGATTACGTACAATGTTTGAATCTTTCATGTACAATGCTCGACAAATGAGCTATAAAGACAGTATGACAAAAAAAGGCATGACCTGTTGTACCCGAAGTATTGATCTTAACCAATAACCGCTACATTTAACATCTCATTGATTTCTTCACGATAGCTAGAACAGCTAAATACGAATAATCACAAAGTGGACACAAAAAAACTCGTAACCAGAAGGAAAGGCGGCAATCTTCATAATCAGAAGTAGTAAACTGTTTCATCCCTCGAAAGTCAGGGGCACACATTCTATCCTTATGAGGCACGCTATGTACACACATTTCCAAATCAAATAAATCGACACTTTTATTGCTCCAAGCGTATTTTGTTTCCAAATTCTTCAACAGTAGACTCCCAAGCTCACCAAATGGGCATTATTCAGAAATCGCCACAACAATCGGAGATTGGAATCATTCTACAATTGCAATCTACATTCTCTGAGCTTTTGCCTATAACCGGCCAATCGCTCTGCCCATCTCTTTTGTCTTATCGACTTCAGAAAGCTGCTCCACCAGGCTATAACAATATAACATGGTTTTTCGCCAGAATTAGACAGCGGCTAAATTAGAAATGCAGCAAATAATAGACAGAGAGTGCTGCAAACATTATATAATCTGTAAATTAAACTATACCTAGGAGAAGCAGAACCAGGCCTATTAAGATTGGCTGTAGATGACAATGGGAGATGCTGAATGGAGATTGTGCTATGCTGCTCCGCAACATCAGATGAGAAAGGTGATCCTCGGAATCTTCTAATACTTGGAGTTGAGCCAGTCCTGGATGAAATTCCTGCCAAATGGTAAAGGAAAGTTCCCTTAGCTGAATCATTGCCTTGCTTTTATTTCATTTCATTTTTCTTATTATGAGAAGGGAGCGAGAGGGGCAATTTGATGCTCACGGGTCAATTATGAGTGTCAAGACTCGTAAAATCCAAACCTTACAACTTGAAACACATAGGGAGCAAAGCTCCAGATTCTTGAAAATTTGACGCATCAAAAAGAGGCATCGTGATTCATTAAGTGCCATCACTACCATGTATAACGTTCAGTCTCAAATGCTCCAAATTCAGATAAACAGACGATTAAGCCAGTCATTAATCTTACAAGGTGAGGTAAGAGCGCAAGACCGCATTTAAAATTTAATCAAGGGGCTGGCATTCGAAAATGGATTTGAAAGCAAAAATTACGATAACAGAAAGACCATCGACATCAAATGGTGGCCAAATAGAAATGTGGAACATGTTTGGATGTTTAAAATCAAGCAGGAACATTTTGCGGGGAGGAGAGGGAGACAAAAGCAAACAAAAAAATGGTTTTTGGAAGGGAAAAATAGAAAGTATTTTATGCTAAATTCCTGAATAGAAGTTTAAGGAAAGAAAGTTTCAACATCCTGCAATACACAATCAAATTAATCAAACAATTTAATTGCTGTGTTTGCATGTGGGAGGAAGTCACAATGATATGAACCGGAAAATTTAGAAGCTGAAGTGGACCACGATGAAAAGGTCAAGAATACACATAATGAGAAGAAAGAACATGCATGCAATCGATTATTTCAACCTTTGAAAGGCACAAACTAGCAAAAGCAAAATGGTGGGAGGGGACTAAAAATATCAATGATATATAAAGAATTTTGCAATTGAGCACATGGTTACTCTTCATGTTACCTCACACACTCGTATACGACCAGACTCGAAATCAGAGTAGGTGTGACACTTGACGGTTCCTTTCATGTTAAAACATGTGGAATTTTCACTACAATAGCCTGAGTCCAACACTAACACACAGCCCATGCTCTATACTTCTAAACGAGTTTGAGTAACACAGTTCATACAAAATTACTTCCCGAAAGGGCTTTCCAGTTTCCGCTAATAACCATAAATAACATATACCAACTGATTCATACAAGTCAAAGGCACAATAACATGAAGTAAACAGAAGCTAGATACGAACCCAAACATGCGCAAACGAAAATTTACCTTGAAGAAGTAGAACTAAACAGAACAAAATGGTGAGCAATGTAGCAAACAACTGGTTTTTCGATGACATTGCCTTTGCTTCTTTCGCCTTCTTCAATCCCTTCATGCGCTCAACCCTAGCGCGCTTAAGTCTAGCAAGTTCATGAAGTTCCCTAATCAACTTCTGATCAGCCGAATCCAATGACAACCCTCTAGGCGGTCTAGGGGGTTTCGGAGGCTTCTTAGCACTCATTCCCTTCGGCTTCTCCTTCACCACTTTTCTCTCAACATCTCCATTACCCCTTTCTTCTATAACCTTCTTATCTACAACAATCACTCTCACATTCTTTAAATCATCCTCACTACTCGGATTTTCCGCTCCAATCACTCTTTCCTCGTGTTTAACCGACACAAAATCGCTTCCTAACCCGCCATTATTAGTATAACTACCAAATACAAGCCCACCACCGACACCAACACCAACACCGCCACCGACACCGACACCGACACCGACTAGTTTAACACCCAATTCACCTTTCTCAATATCACCATCAAAATTACCATCTTTTGACATGAGATTACAATTATCCATCATTACACCCATCTAAATTATCTCCAAAACAACACAATTTCTTACAAAATTTACCATAACCCAAAAAAATTAACTTAATTACACCTAAATTAAGATTAAATTAGGGTTAAAGGTAGATTATTTCTTCAATATGATGTTGGCGCAAATTCCTGCAAATTAATTTGAAATTTAAGCAACAAAAATCAAAACCCACATTGAAAATCCAAGGAAATTTCCTATATACATCAAATTAATCAATAAAAATATGAAATTTCACAAATCCCAACAATAAATGAAGCTGAAAATAGCAGAATAACATAAATTATGCAAAATTAAGTCAAACAAAAACTGGCATTAGTACAGAATATAGTTAATTAATGAAATTAATTAAAAAGTTTACCTGTTGAAGAAATCAAGAAACTGCAGATCCAAAGTAAACTAGATTTTGTACAGAAAAGTGTGAAAAAATTGATGGGTAATAAATGGAAACTTGAATTAAATTCAGAAAAAATAAAGAGAGGAGGATAATTGATAAATGGGAATGAAACCCAGAATTTTAAAATAAGGTAACAGTATATAGTAGTGGAGTGTTAGGAAGGGAAGAACTTTCTGAGTTACTCCTGAATGGAAGTCACAGGATTTTATTACAGAATATATACTCTCTTTATTTTATTTTTTAAGACTATTGTAGTTTGCAGGTGTGAAACTGATCTAAAATAACTCGCAAAAATTTTGCTAAAAAAAACACACAATTGCTAATTTTTTTATTTTCTTTTTATACGAATGAGGGGCTTATCGCTTGCTTAGTAATGAGCATTAGTTAGTGTTGGAATAGACCAACTAGGTAGCACCAAAACAGACACGTGATACGGCATTCCATGGAATTTAGGACACGGGACACGCTATTTAAATTTAATAAAATATATATTTTATGATTATAAATAACGTATGATTTTAGTTTTATAATGTATTTGTTGTTAAATTTAAATAAATGAAAGTCAAATTTGGCTTTGTCTATAACTAATTCTCATTTCACACTCAAACCCATCTTCTAATCAATCTTCTTTTAACATTTTATTCATCGTTTAAACTATAACTTGTTTAGGCATGTGTCCAACAAGTGTTGGGTGTCCGACACGGTGTCGGACACGGGACGGCTAGTTAGGAGGAGTGTCCGTGCTACCTAGCAGTCCAACAGTGACAGAGGACTAGCCTGGACACTCACCTGCCTTTGACGTAAAAAATGACAATTTTAGTTAAATTTTAAAAAATCAATATCTTATTGAATTAGAAGTATTTCTTAGGGACATATTTCGTTTTTGTGAAATATTTTCGACCCCAATAATTTATACTACTCCCTCTCATTCATTATAAATGTCCCATTTTATTAAAATACTCCACCTATATATTCAAACAATGGGACACTTATAATGAATGGGAGGGAGTATATATTTTGCATCTGTTTCACATTTAGAACGGTATTAAGAGAGATTTGTTATCATTATTTTATCACAAAAACTTGCGAGAGTCCGTCTCTCATCAAGTTTTGAAGTACCACATTTTTAAATTTGGATTTTTCAACCGTTTTATTGTTGATCATGACATAAAACTCTTTGTGTTCATTTGGTACATGATTTCATAACATTTGCACTTAGTTTATGGTAAATTATAACCATTGTTACACCATTTTATATCATACATTCATACCCATAAATTTATCGAGAAAACCGTCTCTTAAAAGACATATACTAGAATAACAATGAGATTCATGAGCACTTAAATCAACTGATAAGAAGTTGTAGCCTAATAAAAGGTTTGCGGTTTGAGTCCTAAAAATACATTAATGTTAAAACTTTTAAGGGAGAGCTTTATCATCCTACCGATCATTTCAGACTCAAATCCGAACAAAATCGAACGGGTATAGAAAAAATGAAAGTGGGGGCAATTATAATTGAAAGGTTTTAATTAAATTATAAAAAAAGGGATTGATGATGAAAACAAAGGAGAAAAGAGTGGGGGTGTCACCGACAGATTGTTAATGTTACAACTTCCCCCATGTCTCCCATGTTTCATGATTTTTTGTTTATTATTTGGAACTTTTCTTTTTCCCCCTTGAATTATTGCGAAAGCTCCTCTTATAGTTTTGGTTTGTGACCCCTTGATTGATTTCAGCCTAAAGTGGCACCTACCACTTACTTGTATTAACTCTTTAGGTGCCTTTAGAACTTGTCCAAATAACAAAGGTCAGTATTTTTAAAAACATGAGTGAATAGAGGGTTTAAAATCCTACTTCGGATTATTTTCTCTGTTTCATTTGATCGGAAAATTAGTGTTGTATAGAACGGTTCTTAGTTAAATTGGTGTAAATTCATCCATTAAGACATATGGACTATGAAGTACTCGTTTCCATTTATTGGAATCATACCATTTGAATAAAATATTACTCGCATATATTTAACAAATGATATGATTCCAGTGAACAAGGCCATGTTCTTTAGGCTTGAATGAAGCTGAGCTGAACTGAATTGAGCTGAATTGATTTGAAATGAACTTAAATGAGTTGAATGGAGTTGAACTGAATTGACATTTGTTTAGTTAAATAGAGCTGAAATATGTTGAGATGAACTGAAGTGAGCTGAATTGAATTGAAATAGGTTGAAGTGAGTTGAATGAAGTTGAAATTAAGCCGAAAAGAACATAACCTATGAGGCCGGGAGTATGTAACACCATTCACTAAAATGGGTTGAAATGAGTTGAATGATCTTACTAGTGTTACGGCTTATAATAACTTGTTTTTCAAAAGTGATTTCATTTGACTCAAAATCCTGTCTAATTTTTTCAGCCCAAAATAATCCGTCTCAACTCGCATGCAAAAAGAAATTACGGCGCAGTAGAAATTTTTTACGTAAGATAAGAAATTGCAACGAGGCAGAGACAAAAGTAAGGAACAACAAAAGTACCTTGTTTGTTCACAAATTCTCCACAATTTCCGTTATTTTAGCAGAAAACAATACTTCTAACTAAATGGCAGTTTGTATAGTTGGTTGAATTAGACTAACCACCCAACCTAATTACAACATTTTATAGAAAACAGTGCAATTATCAAATCAATCAATTTTAATTAGATTGATAAATCAAGTGACATCAGATTTGGATCAACAATTTATTTTATTTTATGATTTATGATTTAATTATACACTATTATTACACTATACTTCATACTCCTATTTGACTTCATGCAACTTTATGTAGTCTATATTTACATTATTACGACTTCATGAAGAATGAATGCTTATAATGACAATATTATCACACAACTTTGACTCTTTGAGGCATGAAAATGATTTTTTTGAATGATTTTTTTGCTACGTTAAATACATCGTAGTCAAAATAAAAAATTTCGTTGAAGATTA
>JAGPOY010002076.1:1450-17036 GCA_018983105.1 Silene uniflora | reverse complement strand
CAGTCTACTCCGCTGGTGGCAAGGATCAACCTGCTAGATTCTGACCTTGAACGTCTGAAGGTTAAGCACTTCTCTGTCCAAGCTGACATGGCTTCTGCAAAGGCTAAGCTGAAGAAGGTGCAGGCTGAGCGGGATGCTGCCAAGCTGGAGGTCGGGTCTAGCAAGCAGCTGCAGGAGACTCTGGAGAGGGTTGAGGAGCTCAACATGGAGAAGGATGACCTGGAAGGCAAGCTGGAAGATATTGCTCTCTACTTCTTCATCAAGGGCGAGGTAGCTGCCATGCCTGAACCAGTGGAGGCCAGGGCAATATGGGACCCTGAGGCTGAGATGGCACTAGCTGCTAAGAGGTACCCTGATCTGCATAATCTCGGCGAGGAAGAGGAGGTGGAATCTCCAGGGGAGCAGGATGCTGCAGAGGAGCAGGGCGCCGCAGGGGTGCAGGATGCCGCAGCTGTCAAGCAGGCCAGGGTTGATGTCGCTGATGCTGCTTCTCAGGAGAAGTAGTAATTTATTTTTATAACTTGAATGTTAGTTTTACCGGGAAGATGTCCCTGGATAAATAATTTTATATTCTGGTACTCCTTGTCAGGGAATGTTTCCCTGATGAGTTTAACATTTTGTTGCCTTTTCCCCAGGGGGTGAGGGCTTTTTAATGAAATTTTGCTAGCTGTCTTTTGGCTTGTGCTTATTAAGTTTCTTGACTTTCCTGGCGTTATCTGATGTTGCCTGCTAACCTGTTTATTTTTAAACCTGTTAACCTGTAAGGCTTACTTCTTAGCCCTCTGTCCTGCCATTACATTTGTAAGGCTGACATGAGTTCATTGTTCGTTGTATCATCTTTAATCATATGATTAAAGGAAAATGGGAGTTGCCTGCCTGGAGGGCTTACATCCCTTGCCTGCCTGGAGGGCTTTAATATTCGGCCTGACTGGAGGACATTAGGACGGTAGAGGATTGTTTCACCTACTATAGGTCACAGTGCTGCGTCCAGCTTTTTATATTTGGTAGGCGACACATGGGCAGGCATTATCACCTGTTAGTCCCGATCAAACCTATCTGGTGATAATGCCAATATTGTAATTGTAGCACAACAGGGTGCGTTGGTTATAGCACGTCAGGGTGCATCGGTTGTAGCACATCAGGGTGTATCGGTTGTAGCACATCAGGGTGCATCGGCTGTAGCACATCAGGGTGCTTTTGTAATTTTCAAAATTAATTTTGAAAAAATATTCAGTCCTGCAGAACATTCAGATTAGACCTGCTAAGTGTATTAGAGTAGCCCTCAATCCTAAAGATTTATTCATGCAGCATTAATTCATGGATAATTTTTTAGGATTCAAGTATTATATCAGGGTACATATGATCAGGGTGAAACACATAAGTTTTGCACGCAAGATACACATAGAGTTTGCACTTCAATCATGTCAGGCAAGCAATTTTGACAAGCAAAGAGTATCAGGGACAGGAGTTAAATCCAAATGTTTACCTTGCCAGGGCAGGCTATATCTATTTTATCAAACATGAAATAATTTCAAGTGTGTTACATTCAAGGACCTAGGGGATCATATCTCCCTCTATGGTCTGTAACCTATAGGCTCCCTATCCGACGATAGAGTCAATTAAGTAGCGGCCTTCCCATACAGGGGTTAGCTTTCCAGGTGATTTTTCTTTTGTATTCGGGAATACTTTTCGCAGGACAAGGTCCCCTTCCCTGAATACTCTTATCTTTACATTTTTGTTGTAGCTTCTGGCTACTGTTTGTTGATACGAGGCTATCCTGATTTTGGCAGCATCTCTCAAATCCTCTGTTAGGAGCAGGCTATCCTGCATCAGGGCAGTATTTGCCTCGATGCTGTTCAGGCTATATATGGAGGTTGACACATGTTGAATAATAATCCAAGCAATCATCCCTCAGGGTTGGCCAGTAATAGCCAGTCCTGAGTACCTTGCTTGCCAGGCTCATGCCTCCTTTATGATTGCCACAGTATCCGTCATGCTTGTCAGGTTCAAGACACCTCAAGTAAGGTCCGGCTTGAGATCTTTTAAACAAAGTGTTATTGATTGAGAGAATAAGAAGAAGCTCTAATTCTAAATGCTCTAGCCTCATGCCTGTCATGAGGTAGTAGACCATGTAGGAATCAATCATAATAAGGTTTAGTCCAAGTATCAACATTGTTGTTGACAGGGTTCACTTGTCCAGGCTTGCTGATAGCAGGCTCAAGTAAATGAACAATGGGTACTTTATAAACTGTAGGGGTGAAGTTTGAACCTAGGCTGGCCAATGCATCAGCCTGGGTGTGCAGGTCTCTTGGTATTTGTTCAACATTAAATAAATGAAACTTAGCACAATGTTTTTCAACATAAAAAATTATCTTTGCAACATTTGTTGTATGAGTTCCTTTTATTTGATTGACAATTAAAAATGAATCAGTTTTTACCTTCAAATTTTGAACACCGAGGTTTAACACATACCTTGAGTCTTGATATGAGGACTTCGCACTCAACCTCATTATTGGTAGCTTTGAATTCACAACTCTCGGCATGTGCTATGGGGTCCCCCTTGAGGCGATTTTAGTACTAAACCTAACCTTGTCCCCCTTACGTCGGATGCTCCATCAGTGAACATGGTCCACTGTTGGTCAGAGGTTTTGATTTTTAATTGGTTGACTTCCTTGACAAAGTCTAACTCTAGGTTAGGGTTGAAATCAGCCACAAGTCTTATAAGGCATTTGACTTGATCGATGTCCTGGGTTCAAAGGTGATATCATAAGTGTTAAGCTGGGCTGGCCTCTTGGCCATCCTGCCTGACAGCTTAGGCTACCGCAGGACAGATTTGACAGGTAGGTTGGTACTTAACTATTATGGGGTGACACTCAAAATAAGGACATAGCGTGGTATACGACAAAATTAAAGCTAAAACATATTAGATCCTATCAAGGCATGCATGCCATGGTACTCGGGTCTAGTCTAAACATACCTTGTCTATTTCCATATAGGATGACGCTACACATGTGCCGCTGATAGGATACTGTAGTTGCCAGATGAAAGATTTACCTGCCTCGGGAAGCTTTAAAGCCTCAAGATAACAATCCTAGGCTGATTTTGGTTTTCTTCAGTGTAGCATGTAAATAACTTCATTAATGACCAAGATTGTATCGACGATTGTCTCAATCACAGGAATGTAAACTGATAGTGGTTGTTTTTTGTCTGGCCTGGCCAGTGACTAAGGAGAAGAAAGATATTCTATATATTCAGGGTGGAAACCCTGCCTGTCAGCTTTTTGATGTCCCTGACTGGCTTTAGTGATCGAAGCTCTAGTATTGCTTTAATCCGTTCAGGCCTAACTGTTACGTCTCTTTCGGTCACCATGTAACTCATAAACTTACCATATGGCACATATAGTTTCACTTGGCAGCGCAAAAATATCTTACAAGGATATCATAAGTAGTCTATATGATATACATGAATTATAAACGACAACCATATTAACTAGCAGGCTAGGATAGATTACGTCTACAACCGACCATGTTGTGTAAAATGCTACCATTAACAATTATATTGGTCCAAGTTTATAATTTTGACGCTAGACAGGCTTGACATATAATAATGAAAAATTTGAATAATCATGCGAGGATTCAGAACACTGGCCTAATACTATCATATGTAATATGGTCACTATAAAAAATATTTAATCCATATCTACCTTGGAATATGTGCTATGATGACAAATTTATTTAAATGTTATGAAAAGGATATGACTTACCGGTGCAGGAATATTTGAATACCTCTTATGATTTATTCCTGCATCATTGTATTTCATATTGTCGGTCAGCATTCTCTGTCCTGAAAGGACTGACCTATCCTGATCAAATCTTAACGACAGCCAAACCAAGCTTAGTTAAGCGAGAAACTCCAGTATTTCAGAGCTCTTCTATTATTGGCATTGATCACTTTATTCCTTCCCATGTCCCGTCTCGCTAAGGGTGTGCCATATTGAGTGATATAAATTTCTTTGTGTCTAATTGCAAGCTAGGTTTAACCCTTCAGGGTCGAACCGATTGGCCAGGCTTGTAATGACGTTCAGGTCTGCCCTGATACTATTCAGAACTGACTTTGAAGCCTATCACTATCAGGACTGGATTATCCGGCCAGGCTTGAATTTTTGGGGTGCCAGGTTATATTTCCTAAAAACATCAAATTATTAGAATTAAGAAAATTCATCGTAGATATTAGAATTAAGAAAATTCACCGTAGAATATAGCATATATTCTGAAAAACTCGTATTAGATCTAGGAAAAACTTATCTTTGAATTTCTTTGAGTGACAAATATGCCCTTGTATTCTGCATTTTCTTAGGCAACGTCGGAGGATGTTACCCTGATAATGGTTGCAAGGATTTTTGACTTGATTTGATAATTTTTCCCTTGGATCTACCATTTCTTCGTTTGAAATAGTATTTATGGAAACTCTTATATCAATTTTTCTCAAGGCTCTTAAACTTGTGAGAAGAGGAAATATTGTGAAATTTTTTGTAGGATTAATAAACTAGTTGCCCCACGGTGGGCGCCAATTGTTTTACCCGTATCTTGCGCAAGGCTGGAAATACGACAAGGGTAGAATAGTATGGGGGTTAACTAGTATTATCCTATTTTGATGTTGTATTAATCGTACCTTTGCAGGGTTGATTATAATGTAGATAGAAACGAAAGTAAAGTAATAAACATTAAGAGAAAGCATGACACAAAGATTTATACGTGGGAAACCCTTGAATGGGAAAAAAACCACGGGCACCAAGCCAGGAGAGGATTTCACTATGTAATTGGGAGAATATAAGTATGATAATGATAATGTTTGTAATATTTCTCTAAGTGTTGTGTAGCTTGTAGTATGTCGAATGTGTTGTGCATGTTCTCCATCGAAAGTCCCATCTTGTGATGCTTGTTTCTTCTTATATAGTCTTCACCAACGGTAGGATAATCTTCACCATTAAGAGCAAATATTCTCTCTTAATTGCATCATTAATTGTCTCCTTAATTGTTGTCTTGATTGCTCCTTAATTGCGCATTAATGTCTATTAATGCTCCTCCTTTATAACCAAATCTCCACCATAATTACTCTCTTAATTACCATATTTATGTGGTAATTAATAATATTATATAATTATCCTTGACTTAGTCAAATGTTAACCTCACATTTGACCGTTATCCTCTCCTGCCTGGTGCTAGGCTCGAGCTACCCTGACCACCATGCCCTGATTGTCAGGCCAGGGTAGAACTTGATCCTCAAGATGATGCGAGAGTCCAGGCTTAGCTTCTGGTGTCAAACTTGAGCTATCCTGTCGGACCTACCCTGACGGTCAGGCCAGGGTAAGACTGAACCCTGAATATAGTGTGCGGAAATCAGGCCCAACATTATGGCCTAATGTAGAGCAAAAGCAAAAAAGAATATCCGAAAATGCAAAAAAAAAAATGTCCGAAATATAGACTGAAATGATGACGGACGGCTGGGAGGGGTACCCCCCCTAAAAAAAAGAAAATAAAAGGAAAATGTAAGTATTATAAATATTTTCAAAAACGGGAGTGAAATGATTCCCCAAAAAGAAAAGAAGAAAAGAAACGGGTAAGTGTGCAATTATGGCGAAAATGACGATTTTGCCTCGAAAAGCGAACCCGTAGTGAATTAAGAAGTAAAAACTTTTTAATTTTCCGAATTTACCAAATTAAATTCCCATAGGAATAGGAAACTTCGACTAAACCCGGATTAGGGAAGATCATCGGGGAAAACCAGATGAACGACCTGGGGAAGAGGCGCAGCAAGAGCTGCGACTCTTCGAAGAGGGGCAGCACCTGCTGCGTCTTCTCTCCAGTGGGTCGGTCCTCAGCAGATTTTAGGAAACGCTGAATAGTATAAATATAGGCCTCGGTTGAGCTTCTATTCTCACAATTCTCTAATATTCGAATCCGTCTAATACATAAACCTCTCCCATAATTCTCAAAAGTGACCCGAAAAAATGGATGCATTTGAAAATCGCATTAAGGAATGTGACGAATGAATTTACAAACGTAGATAAGCACGATATGGGTGCTTTTAATTTGGGATCCATTATTAGCTTGAAGTTGATGAAGGTAATAACATCTTTTCTTGAAGCTTGTCTTGAATATTGGGATCCAAATAATCATGTATTTGACTTTCCTGGAGGCGAAATTTGTCCTTTTCCTGAAGAGAACGCAGTAATTGAAGGATGGGACATGGAGAGTGTGCCACCTATTCCACCTAGCTCCCAAGGTTATAAGAACAAATTCAGGGGCTTGCTAGGGTTGACTAAGGTTGAAGTTGATCGCCTTGTCACCTCGAAAGGCGTGCGAATGTTTGATTTTGTTGACCGCTTCATAAATAGAGAGGATCGCACCATTTCTTATGTGGCGAGGCGCAGGGACTACGGATTTTGTCTTCCGCACTCCTATATTCTGCGCGGCCATGTGGACAAAGAAATTAGGAGTGACTCTCGATTTTTAGGCCTAGTAGAGCAAATGGAGCTGCGCAGGAGCCCAGCTTGCTTGATCTTGGGAGAAATTGTCCTTGGATTGGACAATAGGAAAGCGAATCGGGAATATCCTTTCCTTGGGAGTCCCATCCTTCGGCAGGTAAGAACCTTATTTCTCTTATTTCTTTTTCTTTATTTCGGCCCCTTTTTTTTCCCCGCCGTGAATAGTGACTCCCGTCTCCCTATGATTTCGCAGATATGGCTCATGGAGAGGTTGCGGTTGATCGAGCCCCAAGTGGATGTGATCGGATATCGTGCCCGATCAATTGCGATGAGGACAAGGCTGTATATGGTGGACTTCACTCGAGTGTGCAACTATTTGGAGAATAAACTGAAGAGTGAAGGCGACCCCTTGATTAGATGGACCGTACCGTGGTGGCACATTAGGGCCGTCACTGGAGTGTTATCCTTGGACTCAACGCGGTCGGTTCGCGTGCCTGGCTTGGAGTAAATGGTCTATATTTTCCCAGAGAGGTTGATGAGACAAGTTGGCTTGAAAGAGAAGATCCCAAAACTTGACACTAAACGCAAAACAGACCTCCCCAAACCAGCAACAAACATGGGGGGTCATGGCCAACTGCCACTAATCAACACCCATATAATCCGGGTCATCAGCATCATCACGAACATAAGAACCTGCGTGACACTCAAAAGACAATTAAGTCTCATTCCAAAATTATATTCATATGAAGCTAAAAACTAAGCACACTTTTACAAAGTTGTTACAATCCGGGTTGCCTCCCGGTCAGCGTTGGTTTAAGATAGGTCACGCACAACCTTGCATAGCTTACCATATAATTACCCACAAATGTGCATAATCAAAACAACTCAGAGCTCTCAATAGTCGGTCAAAAATCTGCGCATTTGCTACATAAAAGCATAAGTAGCACCAACATATAATAGAGCATATAAAAGCAACGTGAAATACCGTCTTAGCGTATGAAACTTACTTTGACTACTCCCGTAAAAATCCACCGAATTATTCCACCCTTTAGCCAAGGGTGGAGCATCAAAGCTCAAATCACAGGAAAGCGGAAAATTAGCGACCACATAAACATTTAACAATGAAAACACGCGAGTAGAAATAACCTGCTTAGACGGGTATTCTACGTGAGGTGGAGTCCAGGATGCAATAGGAGAAAGTAGGTAGTCATCCCAAATACAAGGGGCGGTAAAGTCAAATGTGTTAACGAGGTCACCCATAACATGCTCATCTACCATATCGTCATATGAGTCTCATTTGACCTCAAGACCTTCCAATCGCACATCCTCACTCTCTTTATCGCAAGACTTGTCACAAAAAGGGTTCTCTATGAGGCTTGTCAAGTCTTCCTCACTTGGCTCACTGTCTGTAAAATTATCATAGAGAGGTTCTAGATTATCCTCAAAGAAGGGATTATCAACTGCATATTGTCTCCTCCTCTATGTCCCCGTCAATATCTTTTTCATTTTTTAGAACGGTTTCTATGGTCTCACCAACGCCCTCATCCACGTCTGACAGAAGTGAGAAAGTGGGTTTAATGCTCTCAATGGGAAACCAGTCAAAGAATTCAAAAACCTCATTGACAGGTTTCCCACTGAAGTCTCCCTTACCTATTGAGTTGAGGTATGCTCGTGTAGGGCCATTTATACCCTGGATAACAGACAAGCAAATCTGGAGGGCAGACAAATTTTTACGATTTATTGTATCAAGTCATTCCTCGAACCTGTCTATATATGCACCAAAAGACTCATTCTCATCCTGCGGAAACCATATGGTAAGTAGCATGAGAACGGTCTCAAGGAACTAAAGTTCCATGAGACAAAGAGACAAACTAAAATAAACAAATAGAAAATCACCGTCTCCCCGGCAACAGCGACAAAATTTGACACGGCTGTCGCAACCCTATCAAAAATAACCAACTGGACTCTAACTAATATAGCTAGGGAAAGTTGGGATCGTATCCACAGGGAGACTAAAATGTTCTATTTGCTAACTAAGTCCGTCTAAATAACAATTCTGGGGTTATTTGATTTTGATTTCTAAACTACAAGTAATCAAGGAAGAGAAATAAAGATTAGAGAAATAGTATAAAATATGGAGAGAAAACTAGGACTGTCGGTTCACCAGTGAACGTATAACGGTTATGTCTAGGTCACAGATCAGTCGCAAATATCGGTCTAAGGGGTAGTGAAAAGGTCCTCTAGGATCGCTATTCGCCCTAGAATGCTTCTAACAGGCTCTCGCAACATTAGGGCACTCTAATGTTTGTAGCAGGTCTAACCCTTACCAGGCTCGCAATCTTAGGTTGGGGTTTACCAAGTCAATTAATCAATCATGCGCATTAACTAACTAATCGCAATTTAATTCTACAATTAACAACATAGACATGAAATAAATGATCAATGTAAAACCTAATTACAACCGTCATAAATTCATTGGCTCCTCTAAATCGTAGCTGAGGAATTAGCTAGGCATAACGAGATTAACAGCAATAACAATAATAATGATAAATAGAGATGAATTCATGATGATGAATTGATGAAAGAAAATAAACATAAAACTAAAGATGGTAGAAATAAAATAGGGAAATAGCAATAAGAATAATAAGAGCGAAAGAACAAGAAATTAATAAATTAATTACCAATAATCCGGAAAGTAGAAAAGAGATTCCAAAGTCTAGATCTAAAAGTTGAAGAAAGGTTTTACGTAATTAAGTTTATTAAGCAGCCAAAGGTAGAATGAAAGATAACCTAATGAAAAGTTTACAAGTTCTTTTATACTAAGTCCAAATAAATAAAATAAAAGAGTAACTAAAAAGCCCAAAGCTCGAAAATTTAGCCAGCGAAACACTCGTCGATCGACACTCTTCTTATGTCGATCGACATACTTGGACCATGTCGATCGGCATGACTCTCTCTGTCGATCGACACCCTTGGACCATGTCGATCGACATGACGATCGACATTAATGGCTCCAAAACTCAACTTCCTATGACGACCACCTCTTTGTCGTTCGACACACTTGCCCCGTCGATCGACACAGCACCTTGTCACAGCATCGTTCATCATCCGTCATCATTAGCTCTCAACACGGACTCATCTCCTTCCTTAATCAACGGGTTTTGGCTCAAAAATGTGCATTCGGACCTAGAACCTGCAAAAGTCACACAACACACCCAAAGTAGCGAGATGGGAGGAAATAATAACTATATAGTAAAAATAAAGCATGGAAATGCGTGCCAAATAGATGAAATATCGTATATAAAGGCACGCATCAGCGGTTGAGGGACAGTTTCTTGGACATTCCCCGAGCTACTTGTAACACCCTCATATACCGGGGTGCCTTAACCATGGACTACCCTAGCATATGGGAGCATTACCATCTCGACATAGTCGAAGTAGTGAACAATATCAAAAGAATAATACTCGTACCTTTATTAAATGTAAATAAGTTAATGTCTTACAACGTCTCAAAACGACAATACTGAAATGTAAACTGTCTCAAGCTAATAACGATACTAATAAAACTACTGTCAGCTAAGCTAGGCTAAGCCAGTGGTGACTCTTCTCATCCCTGAAGCATGCCATCATCAATCAACTCATTACCTGCTAAACCAACTGCTCCCCATCCCCGAATGGATCACAGCAGGTCAAAGACAAATAACCGGGGTCAGTCAAATGAAGATAAAAGCAAGACAGTCCAGATATATGAACACAAGCGGAAGCAATGCAATAACACAAGCCAAACGAGATCACTAAACTTTCTTTCGTCAACCATAACCGACTACATGTAAACACATGTAGCCCTGCCAGATTACCCAACGCATCAGGTAATCCTCGCCGCCAGTGGGGTACGCAACTTACCCACCTAAACCAAAACCCAAGCCATTAATGTGCACATCCTTCCTGGTTGAGACGACCAGCCGAGGTGACAATGGGGCGTGATCACCTCTCACAGTGACCACTCAGCCGGAACCATATCAATAATCATACTCCCTCTCTTCTTATCAACATTCACAAACACAAATGAACATACATGAAAGTCTTACGCAAACAACTCTTTAACTGAGTAGGATTAACCTACCTTATTCGCAAAATTCCTTCACAAAGATAAGAATAGCAAGCACATTAATCGCAATTCGTCACCTAATCATAGTATAAACACAATCAATATTGATCCTAGCATCACCCTAAACAATTAATTAGGGTTTAAAGACGATATGAACAAACTAGAAGAGAATTAATCTACTTACCGCAGGTTTAGATCCGAATCTTCAGTGTTTAGAGCAATAGTATTCCAAGAGAAGTTATTTGATGCTTTGTCTCTCAAATTAGGGTTTAAGATTTGTAAAAACTGATTGTGAAAACCAACTTCTCCTTTTATACTAATTGTCCAAAAACCGGAATTCGTACCTGTCAGACCGTCGGCTCGGTCGAGCTACACTTGGCTCAACCGAGCTACTCTGAGCTCGGTCGAGTCAAAGTGACTCGGCCGACTTACTATGTTCCAGGAACTTCTGAAACTTTTTGTAAAAATTATTCTAAGTGTCAGGCTGCTCGGTCGAGCTACTTCTAGCTCGGCCGAGCTACCTAGGCTCGTAAATCCATAGTATTACACTACTGTTACTAGGTGGTATTATGCTAGGAGAAACAAAGAGATGGGGAGTGACGACAGGGGGTGACTCCCTAATGACTTCTTGGGACTTAGACTCCGACTCTGTCTCGAATTCATCGTCCCCGGGTTCTCGTTTGAACATCTCTCCTTCTCCAGTGGTGACTTTGAAGAGCTTCCCTTGATGGTTAGTCCACTTGATCGACTTTCTCCATCCTTTCTGCAGACTTGTTGAGTTTGCATCCGTAATCAGTGTGGCTGGGTTGAAATGATCATCCTGAAGTATCATGGTAATGATCTCATCTTGTGCTGCTTTGACGAATCGATCCTCTCCAAACAAAAGGCTGACAGCCTGCTCGTCAAGACAAGATGTCGGACGAGTTTTGACGGTAGGACCCGTTTCTTGAGGGATAAAGTAGCAATCGTGGAAGAACTCGATTCCAGCTAACTTATTTCCCTCGAATATCCAAGTCTCGGGAAATCCATGAAAAGATTCATGACCTCCTTCTCTAACAAAGTACTCATTCAGTGTAGGGTGGTAGGGTCACATTTGGACTCCTTTTTCTTTGCGATTCTGCACTTAAGCGAGAATCTCGAAGGCTTCAGCCTTGGTGGGCCTATACCCCAATCATAGTGGTATCTTCTGAGAATTGCCTTCCTTAAAGGGTGGAAAGGTATTTTCTCGAATAGGATTTATCGGCATTCCTGGGAAGTATCCCTGGGACTTGAATATGTGGTTGACCACCATGTTGGAATACGGGTTGAAGTATAAGGGAGCCAGTTCGCTCTCTATCATGCTTATGATTTGGAAGCCTCCGAGCTCGTGCACGGGATCTGCTACTACTTTATTGCTTGACATCTTTTCTATTACGGCTTTGATAGGAGATGAAGTGATCGTGACTACTTTGCCGTCTATAGGAATTTTGATCTTTTGATAAAGGGTGGAGGTCACAGCTTTCGAAGCATGAATCCATGGTCTTCCCAAGAGTATATTGAATGACGCCTCGATGTCGACTTTCTGAAAATTGACTTTTTGCTCGATTGGCCCAGTGGCCACAATGAGGTTGATTATTCCAACTACTTTGTGTCGCGTGCCGTTGTAGGCTCGAACACCTTGGTTGGTCGGAGTCCAATCTGTTTTCTTCATGCCTAGTTTGTATGCTGTCTTTAGTGGTATGACGTTAACTGCGGGGCCGTCATCTACCAATGTCATGGGCACATTTTTCTTCAGGCATGAGACTGTGATGTATAGAGCGAGATTATGGGTGACGCCAAAACGCGGTAAGTATTCATCTGAGAAAGTAACTGGGCTACTTAGCCTCACAGAGTCCTGGAAGACTAGGTTGACGACATCATTAGGTGTAGAGTCGTGTGCTACATTTAACTTAGCCAAAGCTTGCAGTAAAGCTTGGCGATGAGGAAATGAACTAGCGACCAATTGCCAGACTGAAAGATCAGCCTTTGTCTTTTGTAGTTGCTTTAGTAGATGATCTGCGACCATCTCTTCGCTATCATTTGGTGTGACGACATTTGTATGGGTAGCTGAATTGTTGCCGACCTGACCACTCGTTTGCCCTTGAGTGACATTTTGATAGGGGCGTCCTGAACGAGTAAGGTGGTCTACATCTAGGTCTTCGCAAGCTTTGACTAAAGGATGTTCTTTGAGGTAAATATCATCATCATCATCCGCCCAGACCCCATTGATGGTATTGAGTCTTTGCAGATTCAATATTTCAGCTTCTAGGTCGATTATCTGCTCTACCAGGTTGTCAGTCATAGTAATCACGTCTTGCATCGTCGATTCTCGAGTTAGAGCTGAAGTTGCGGGCACATCACCTTTAGGCAGAGTGTTAGGATCGCTGATAGGCTATCGCACACCTAACAAAAATACCCTTCGATACAACAAATTAATGTAGTATTTTTAGGGGTCGAATCCACAAGGAAGCTAGGTAGTTCTATTAAAATGCTATGGGTAGTTTTACTATCTAGTCGATTTAACGAGTTGTTTGTTTGATTGTTGATTAAGATAAAAACATCTGGGGAAGTCGGTTCAACGTGTAAGAATTGTGAATGCATATGACTAATATGATATAATAAAACATTGTTCATTGCTAAGGGTTTAGACACCCGTCTCTCGACATATAAATAGAATAGTCTAATTGATCTCTCGATATGATTAGGTTACTCTATTAACAACATGCAAATGTTCTACTCAAATCCCATGCCTCTCGACATTAGGATGACCAACTTAACCAACGATTATGCGCTTTAGTCATAGATTAATATAAACATAAACGAGCATGTGCTAGAAACATATGAACAACATTTTATCTTTACCAAATTTTGTCATATTGTAAACACTTTTTATTACATGTCACCCCTAGTCCCTAGACTAGAGAAATTAGCTACTCATTATAGAATTAAAACTAATGAACAATTATATAAATGACATAATGAAAATGCAATAAGAAATAAAGAAAGAAATACAATACCAAATGGAAGAAATAAGACTTGAAATAAAGAACATAAACCCAAAAGAAAGCTTGAATTATAACTTGAATGGAAATGTTAACTATTGAATGATTAACTACTATGAGAATTACAAGAGAATTTTAACAGAGTTTGTGTAAACTAAACTAAGGAATAAGGTAAGAGAAAGCTATGATAGAAGTGTAAAAGAGATGCCCAATGAGTCGTATAACACCTCCTATTTATAGTAGAATAGGAGGTGAAACGTAACATAGCATTGAAGAGCAAAAAGCGCATAGAAGTAGCTCATCCCGATCGGGATCACCTTGTCCCGATCGGGACCATAACATTCCATGCATTTTGTGTTAACTTTGTGATTAATTGCTAGAGCATCCAATGTTTATGTTAAATGCCCTCTTAATTCACCTGGTAAATGCCCTTCAATCCATGCCTTATCTCCACATATGGAATCCTTTGCTCCTTAAATATCTTTGACAAAATGTAATATGGATTTGACTTTACTTTTGTAAAATGTGCATTAGTTGGTCCATCCATAATATTATTGCCAATGCTTCATTATTTGACCATTTCAATGCTTGCTTGACTTTTTGTGTGGGCTTGACTTCTTCATTTAGCATTTGTTGTAACTTTGGTCCATCATTTCCCACTTAAATCCAATTAAACTCCTCAAGCAAGTCCATACTCCACACTATTCTTAGCCTTAGTCTTCTAGTGTAACATACTTAGTCCATTTGTAGTGTTCTTAGCTCATAGAGCTAACATTGCCTACAAAACAAGTTAAAATAGCAAAGTACACTAGAAACACAAGTATTAGCTCAAAACACTAAGATAAGTGCATAATAAAATGTAAACTAGAGCTAACATAGGGGGATAAAATATACAAGTTAGGCACTTATCAAACTCCCCCAAGCTAAGTCCTTGCTTGTCCTCAAGCAAGATCATCCCTTACATGCAATCCCAATTGACTAATAAGCATATGACTCCCATCCCTAAACAACATGGGCATGAGGAAAAGCAAAACATGGTTGAGATTTACATGGCGGGGTAGCATGGATGACTTCAAGTGGACAATGCGGATCTTGCATGATCATGTGACTTTTGGACTCTTACGGTGCGCTCAAACTCAATTTGTGTTTAAGGACAATTTTTTTGAATAAACACTCAACTATCCTCAACTTATAAACATGTGCCCGCAATCTAATATGGTAAACAATTCAAGACATAAGACAAACAATCAAATGCAAGCAAGTAATGAAGCCAAAAGGGTTAGAAGAAGGCTTTATGTGACATGGGTAATAAGGGGGACAAATGTTTTTGGATTTGTGGAGCTAAAGGTCAAGCTAGCAACAAAACCAAGAGAAATGCTCATATTCCAATCCCCAATTCCCAATTAGAAGATTAACTCTTTTGCAATACAAAACTTTAAGAAATTTCTCCAAGATATGATGATAATAATATGAGAAATTCTTACTCTTGTTCTTTTTCAAGCAACAATACATGTATTTCAATTTTTCCATTTGCTTTTCACACTTTCTTTTTCATTTTTTTCTTATTTTTGTGTGATTTCTCTCTTTCTTTCCTTGCTTCACTTCTTACTTTCATGCACAAGATTCACAATGATATATAAACTTTGATATTCATCCCAATTAGAGCTTCCCACATAACATAGCTACTAGCTTGACAAAGGTAGGCAAGTTTATATGTAGCTTAAAGATATTATGTAATACCTCGTATTTTATGTTATCGATTAAACCGCTATTATCGATATTATTATTACTAATTAGTTAATAGCAACGCCGTATCGTAATTGAGTTATATCGTGATTGCTGAGTCGGGATTTCATGTTATGAACGATTGGGGTCGATTATGGGTTGACCCATTTACCCATAACCTATTTACCCGGATTAACCCATTTTACCCAACCCTAATCTCACCTTAAAACCCTAACCTTGCCCTAC
>JAGPOY010002075.1:0-15591 GCA_018983105.1 Silene uniflora | reverse complement strand
ACCGTCTCATGTCAAACAACTAAAATGGATAACTTTGAGACTTGCTTCCTGATCTTTTGGACCAGCTCTTCGAGACATCTTGTAATACTCCCCTGCAAAATCAATCTCACTTGCCTGTATCGAAGCCAATGGAAGCTCGTTGAACACCTTACACAAGTCTAATTCCATTCTCACTTGCCTGTATCGAAGCCAATGGAAGCCAATGGAAGCTCGTTGAACACCTTACACATCCCAATTCGCAATATTTATCACCGGTTAACTTAAAATAGAATTGCTCTGAAGCAATGGTACTGCTAAATAACCAGTACTCTAGTAGTGCTAAGAAAGTGTTTACAGGCCATAAGTATTCATTCTCTGTCCGTTTGAGAACTCGTCGTAAGGTGCTTACACAACCATGCTTCAGGGGACTCAAACTCCATGTGCAATGGCTAGAAACATCTCCAAATTTTATGATTAAAACGTCTAAAACGGGACACATCTCCGCTAATGACGACACCATCTCAGTATAATAACACTTTCTCATATTCAGTGTAACCCGAGTTGCATTACTGAAAACATTAGAAATATAACGTACTACCAAAACATCCAACCTTAGAAATACGAAATTAGAAATCGCTTCGTAAAATTTTGTCATCAACCCCTTTTCTTCATCACTTAACCAACCACGGTTACGAAGTTGGATTGTTGCTTCGCGCAACGCTGCTGCTTCCTCCTCTAAACAAATTATTGTGTCGTACCGACCATAAACATTCAAATAATTTAATTTTAGAGCATTAATCACAATTTTGATTTTGTAATTGATATCCATGCGTATAGACAAACGTCTTAAATTTTCATGTGATTGCACTCCTTATCTTTATCCTTAAATTTTAAAGACAAATCTTCGAGCAACGAACACGTCTTCATCAATTTTTCTATGCAATTGTGTTGCGAACCACAAAAGCTAACGCTGAGTTTCTTCAAATTGGGCAGAACAATTGGTTCACCGTCTAGGAAACTCGCAACCGAACGTTTCGTCCATCTCAATTGATACCAATGACCGTGTTTGAAAAATAATACATGGCAATATAGGCTTATGTTGACCTGGATAATTCGAACATATTAACTTGAGTTCGCGGACGTTGCGCTGACAAATTCGTAGAAGCCAGAAATAATCGATATTCTTCCAATCCGGAATAATAGACCCGTCTAATTCGAGGAGGAAACTATGGATGCATGGTGACCTAATTTCCATCATGATGTTACGAAAAACAGAAGAAAAATTTCGATGGAAGTGTCATCTAGGAGGGTACTCAGCCGATCTTCTCCCCGAACTCCGCCTTCGGGGTTGCAATTTGGTCTGCGTCTTTTGGCTGCTTTACCTTTGATGACCATCGATTAGGTCTTGAAAGATTTATATAATATTATTCTATTTATTTTTATTCATTATTTTATAGATATTATTTACTTCCTTTGATAATAATATAAATATATATTGATTGATTTAAGGTTAATATAATATTTCTTTCCTATTCTGATATAAATTTAATTTTTAGGTATATTATTGATTTTTAGATTAATATTTCCAAAAAGAATTACCTGAATAAGTCTTGTTTAATTATTTTAGTTTTATTAATATTTTAATCAACCAGCCAATAGAAATGCCTGAAAAAACCCTCTTTTATATATATACTAGAATTAATGCCCGGGCGATGCCCGGGCCAACTTGTAATAATCTATGGTTATGATGTAATAATATTTTACGGCTCTGTTCTTTTGCACTTAATTTTGTTGCACTGTACATATAGAAGCTGAGCTGAACTTATAAGAGCTTACTTTGTCTGAATCGAACTTATATGAGCTTTTATAACTAAACTTATAGAAAGGTATAAATTGAGCCATTAGAGTCTTTTGGAGTATTTTTACTTATGTTAAAAACTTTATTGCTTAGCTTAACTTGATGAACGATTTTTTTTATTTCAATAATTAAAAAGTCCCCGCTCCATCATGATTATTTGGCTTCCTATTTCATTTTGATTGTCTCAATTAATTGTTGTCTTTTCTAATTCTCGATCAATTTGGTCAACTTTTCATCTTATAATTGGTCCATTTTCTCTTCCCTTTGCCATTGTGCTAAAACCAAAGGACGAAAATTGACCGAGACTAAGGGAGTATATGGCTTAAATTGAAGTGCGTTAAGATAAGAATTGTTGATAAGTATGTACTTCTTCTTGACCAATATGTGTCTCAAACAAACTCGATCAATAACTAAAAAAAGTAGGGTTAAAACTTAGAAGTACGGGGTTTGAACTTTGAAGCTACTGAACAAATTGACCCTAGCTGTGAATGTGTGATTCTCAAGTAGTCTACTTCGTATACAAATCCCTATATCCTTGTATATTAAGGATTAGATGAGCATTCTTTAATAATTTTTTATTATCTTTTTTTTAAAGACACTCCTATGAATAATAAAATTTACATGTAAAATATGAATGTTCTATGGCCATGGAATTTCGGGTGTACTTAATTAACCTCTTGAATGCACATGCTGTATGATTTTAGTTTGTAATGTTCCAATCACCTCAAAAAAATGAATCTATATAAAAAAAAAATAAAGGTTTCATATAGGACAGTTTTATAACAAATTTATTTGTAGAGCTAAAAAACCACGTATAAGTAATTAGTAAACCCCCTTAATAACGTGTAGTTAATTAAAATAACAATCTGTTTTACAATTGTATAATGTTGATATTTACACGCATAGTTTTTGGGGAAAAACTTGTTATAAGCTATGAAATAACCCGTACGTAAATAGTACATAGTATATTGTACACAAAAGTTCTTGTAATGATTGTTTTGATTGAGATTATGCCTCATATTTTGTAATTTGTGCTTGTACTTTGAACTTTAGGTCGGCTATCACGCCTCTTTCTCCTAACCCTCGCCTTTGATGTACTTCGAAAACTCTAATTTTTTAATATAATGTGTATTCTTTCGGTCAATAAAAATAAATGTAGTATGTATACATCGTACATTCGTACCTAATATATTAACACTCCTAAATCCTATTCCATCTCTTTCAAAAAATGATACTTAAGACTCAAATTGAACACACTTTCAAAACCAGAGTACGTAGCTAATTACTTGGAAATTGTAGTATTCTTGAATTTCTGAGTAGCCATAAACGTACATTTGGGGCCAAGTATATTGCTGCACACAATACAATGCCAACAATGTACGGAGTAATATGTTAGGGTCATATATTTAGATTCATTGCAATATTTTTTTGTAACACTCACTTAACTCTTGTATAAGACATCTCAGTTTATGGGCAGTCGTGAAAATAAGGGACGGTTGTGTCCGTAGTCAGGAGCGAAGCCAGGATTTTCTATACGTGGTAGCGAGAAATGTTTATTGCGTATTTGCGTTTGTTCCCCAAGTACCAGTAGTTTAGCACTTCTAGCAACCCTTTATATATGATAACAACTCGTATACCGTTAAGTGTTACTAATAAAAGTGCCATAATTTGTAATTTATAACTAAAAAATATGCATCTTTCGACTGAATCATTTGTTTACATTTGATCGAAATATGACCCACAAAGAATAAAATAGGTAAATAAATTATTGAAACAGAACCAAATATTTACGGAGTAGCAGTTATCTTTTAATTTTTCATGAAGTTAATTATTGAATGAGTTGGTAATATAATAAAAACTCAATTGCCACTTTGCAAGGAATTCACTAAATATCAAGTATCAAGAATAAAAAGCAAATATTTACGGTGTATAAGCCAGTAGCTCCATGATGATGACAATTGAAGAGAAACAAAAAAAAGTTGGGAAGAAAATTTTGAAATGCTTCTTGGGAGGCTTGAAAACAGGTTGGTTAGGTCAAAGAGCTTAAGTGTCCATCTTTACCACTTCAGCAGCAAGCCATTTCTGCCAATAATTAGGTTTTATTTGTACTTATATTTCAACTTCAGCCATCAGAATGGGGTAACAAAAGCTCATCTCTCTCATTTATTTTTTCGGGTTCGGGGTTGCGGCCGCTACCCTTTGCTACTGGTTTCGCCCCTGTCCGTAGTGTCTCTCTTCTACTTATTTGCTTTACTTTTTTAAAAGAGAATTTTAATTAAAGGTAAACAAATAATCGAGATAAATGAAGTATATGATCAGAATTGAACCCATATCTCTATATGGACGGAATCTTTACCCCTCGGATCTCGGTTGTCCCAATCGTCCCAATCTCCTTGTACAGCTTTGTAAACTAATTGGTGCTTGCTACAAACTCATCCAAGAACCACGAAATAAACCTTGTAAAATTGGATGCATCAAATTGTTTGTTTGCGCCCAAATATTCCAACTTTAATTACATGAGATGTACTCCATAGCTGTTAGCTTCAACGACGACTTGCAAATATGAATATTGCCATTCGATGGCCTCTAACCTTGAGCATTGTGTATCGATCCCGCATTAGTAGATTATTACTAATTGGGTGTAAGAGCTAATTTAAATGAATCAGATGGTCAATCTCTTTGACAATAAAAGAGCTACATACAGCAAAGAATTCGAGCATTCATGGCTTATTTATTCAAGCTTATTGTCAAACCATCCAAACTCTCATGGCCTATTTGCAACCGCCTGTAGACGTGTATATAGTGATTAACCTCGAATATACAAACGAAAGAGCAGAAACAAACGTAATAAAAAAAGCATGCAACCTTTGAATGTATATATATCCTCCATAATTCATGTATATATATATATATAAAAATTAGGAGCAGTTTTTGATTCAAAATCAAATTCATAAAATTCATAAAACTCATAAAATTTACTCCTATTATTTTTGTAGAGTCTTAAGAAGTTGTATCCAACTCATAAACAAACAAATAATTAACGTCATCTTTTTCACTTATTTACAAAGTAGAGTATTTTGTTTCCAATACAAATTTCATGATTAATTATTGTTATTATCCTATTGAATATTTTATAGTAGTTTAAACACTATTCATATAGTCATATGGCTTGTCTAACGTTTTTTTTTTAATTAATATAGGTAGTTGTAAAAATTGGACCAATCATGTCGCTCGAAAAAAGTTTCCTTTAATAATATAGATAGATATTGATTGACTAGGAAGAATCCCGTGCTTCGCACGGCCTGTTTTTATATTTTGTTGTTAAAACACTTAAATGTTATTTAGGTTGAATACTCGTAATATTATATCATTTTTAGACTAACTAAGTAATCTATTATTCTATCATGTAAAATGAACATGCATGGAAATTATAATTATGATGGGTTTGACTACTCTGGTTTCTTTATTCCCTTCCATTTAAGTTTTAGTTAATTTTTCTTATTTCAATTATAGTCTTAAGTGTCATACATAAGTTTAAATAGAAGTCCGAATGTCCGATCATAATAAAGGAGCGAGATTATAACAGTTTTGGGACAATATGGTAATTTTAAGCATATATTTTGAAATTTACTTTTAAGAAACACTTTAATAATTAATTTAATATAGTATGAAAATCATTTACATATCGTAATTGTGAACAAACTAAATATAGTAGTCCTTTATAGGCTGATAGTCAACTCATTAAAATATTTACAAACTGTATATATCATATCCTATTATCATGTTTTATTTTATGAACACTCCTCTTGATTAATTATCTAATCCAAGTTGGATATATGGATAACTATTCGTCTATTCGGTACTCATCCCCTCTTTTCTTACCCATCTCTACTCCATTAAATAATTTTTTTGGTACGGTACTCTATTAGATAAATTCAAAATATCCTAAAAGGCTAGAAAAATTATTCGTCTCAGTATCCATGTTGTTCTCGCCGTCGTGCTAGATATAGTATGTATGTCTTTCTCCATTTCTATTATATTTCGGGCTGCTACATTGATCGTCTCCTCTCCAAGATCCAACCATGGTTACTGGATTCACTCATGTCTCCTACAAATTATGGATAGTTAGATTGAATTATACAATGTATGTCACTTAGTGAAAATATATATAGCACATATAGTCTAAGAAAGCAAATCGTGAACTAAATGGATCAGACGATTATATTTTATTAATTATTCGCAGATTTCTTTCACGTAATACCTCACTTGTTGTGCCCTATTGTTACTTCTCACTTCGTTGATCATTGGTCATCCTTTGCTTGACATCTGACGATAGGATGCTTGACCTTTCAACTCCTTGTCATCCTTATCGGTTTAATTTCTAGGTTAAGCATAATTTTTAAGTTTGACGAACAAAACCGAACTTGCTAATAAAGTTGATGCATCATAGATGAAAACGTAAGAAACCGAAAAACTTACTTTTTGTGACTCGCATATTTTGCATATTGTCTTATACTCTTATGATTCAAAAAATAAGAAACTATAGTTCATTACTTCGTACTCTGTTGCGACTTGTGAGGATAAAAAATGCGGAGTAACTCTATATTTATAGGGTGTATGGGTTGTAGAGAAGTGTCTTAACACTAAATGTGTACATAGCACAAAGATTTAAGAGTCTTTGAATACTTTGAATGTATAGCACAAAGATTTAAGAGTCTTTGAATACTTTGAATGTGTTAAGAAACATGCATGGTATTTGTAATTTTAGTTCGAATATACATGTATATTTCTAATTTCTTGGAATTATAAAAATTAAAGTTAAATGCATGTAAAATGCATAATACTTCATACGTAGACTTCTAGTTATAAACTTATAATGCACCATTATACTCCCTATAATGTATCTGCATTGTTCAATAACCTTAAGTTGGGAATTGTACATTCACGTTGATTGAAACGTCACTTTAGTGTACTTTTTGGTGTAATTTAAATAAAGAAAATTATTTATAGATAAATAAGATTAGATTATTTAATAATTATTACTTTTATTTTGATTATTCAAATGCCCTCGCGATCATTGTGTACATACTCCTACACATACTCGTTATCACACTATTTAAAGTTATCAAAATCTCATATGTACTTAATTTCTCGCAATATAAGATTCCCATACTATATAAAAAGTATCTCTTAGTAGTTTTCTTTAAATTATGTTTTTAATAAATACAATGACTCTTCCAAGTATATTTTTTCTAATGGATTTAATTATCCAAGTTTTACAACTTTTTCAAAATGTTTTTTTTTACATAAATGTAACACATTGTGAGACACTCACTTTAATCATCTCTGCATGTCAAAATATTATAATACATATAATAAAAATTATACTCATTTGAAAGCATTTTTCGCAATAAACGTAATTATTTTTACTTTGGAATTTTTATCAAAATATTTTTTTTTAATAAATTTAGAATCAAATCACCGGTAATTATTTAATAAAATTTTATAATAAAATTTATTAAACTCTAATTAATATTTTACTGAGATTTATACAACATTTATTATGTTCATATTAGATGATTAGCTGTAATTAATGCTTGTCATTAAGTATGTATACGACACTTGTCACATCCACAGCTTCCCAACCCAATTTTATATATATATATAAGATATTGATTCTACCTTAGTTAAACCGTCGTACCAAGTCAATAATAAGACTCCTAATTATAATAACACTCCTAATTATAATAACACTCCTAATAACTCTCCATATTTCCTTTTTCATCTATTCACAATACTCTCCATATTTCCTTATTTGACAAACTTTTATACTTATTTTAATCATGCACCTCACCCCTCAACAATACTCCACAATACCCATATTTTATCTTATTTTAATAACCTCAGCCCATAACATGCAATACTTATTTTAATCAACTGACCCCACAATACCTTCCCTCTCTCCAATTACCTGATCACCCTACCACAATACTTTAGTTTCTTTAATTCAAACACCCTTAATTCTGTGCCACCCATAAACAGGGATAGTTTTTGAGAATAGGAGGGGTACTTTTTTATTATTGGAAAAAAAAGTCGTTCATGAAGGTGAGCTAAGCAATAACATTTTTAACATAATTAAAAATAATCCAAAAGACTCTACCAAACGGATCAATTTATACCTATTTCTCGAGTTAAGCCTACAACAAGGACCCAAACTTTGACAAAATATTGCGATAAGACCTGAACTTTTATTTAGAGACTTTAAGGACCTTATTTTGCATATTGAACAAAAATATCCTTCTAATATTTTTCTTGAAAATCATTTATATAAACAATGAAGAAAAATATTATAATGAAATGGGTCCAATTAATTTTCTTTTTCCTTACCTTCATTGTTATTAATTCTAAATAGCTAGTGTAATGAACAATTTTATTTTTATGAAACAAGTCGTAATAGATTCTCTCGTGTTTCAACTTCAAATCTTCAATGTTATAGATTCATAATCAAATGATTCAAATCTATGATTATAGGTTTACCCTAACTCTTGTGCGTATAATCACACTTGCTATCTTAACCCTCATTTTCCGGCAAGGTTAAAAAAAAGTTTCACCTGTAAAACAACTTAGAAGTTCGAAAAAATTGTACTCCCTCCGTCCCGATGATTTGTTGTCCTTTCCTATTTTAGGGTGTCTCGATGATTTGTTGTCCTTTCTATTTTAGGATTGCATTTAATGAGCAATTTGCTACTTCACACTAAATTTGGTCCACTTGTCATTTGGTAATTGACTCCCTTCTCCATTCCTTAATCTTTGTGCCAAAAGTAAAGGATAACAAATGACCGGGACGGAGGGAGTATATACTAAAAACAAAGAAAACTATTACAAAAGGTAGCGGTTGTGATCGAGTCATCTCGTCACAAAAAAAAGTTTGAAGATTGTTTTATTTTATTTACTTTGATTGTTCGCATAAACAATAATGTTCAACAAAATATTGATATACAAGGGTAGTTTAGTCAAATAAACAAAGTGAGGTCTTTAAAGTGTCTAAAAAAAGTTCAGGTCCTTATCGCAAAATTTTGTCAAAGTTCAAGTCCTTGTTATAGGGTTAGCTCCCCATTTCTCTATAAGTTAAGCTATAAGTACAATTCAACCCCTATATGTTCGACTAAGAGAAACTAATCTTATAAATTCAGCTCAACTTTTATATGTTCAGTTCAGCAAAATTAAGTGCAAAAGAACATAGTCCTAGAGTATTACTCCGTATTACATTTTATAATGATAGATAATTACACGTTGGCTCGGGCATCGCCTGAGCATTAATTCTAGTTATAGCATATTAGGAGGTTTTTGAGAGTTGCCACATGACAATTAAATACTATTCAAGTTTGTCTTTTAATAATATTTTTTAGATTATAGATGAAAATGAGAAGGTTTATAACAAAAAGAAAGAGTTGGATTTATGAACGATATAAAATTAGAGTAATGTGATTTTTACTTGTCATTCAACATATTCTAACGATAAACGCATGAATTTAATTTAGTATGTATTTTGATTTGTTAATTGTTGTTTTATTTTTAAAAAATTAAAAAGTCTTAGTTTATTCTTTATTATGATATGCTATTTAAAAATTTAGTATGTATTTAATGTTGGCAAATTAATTAAATGTGTGTGGAATGACATTAAGCAAGTCCATATCACCATTTTGATATTGTGACATGGCTTAAGTAGCCTTTTAGTTATATTTTATAGATATAGATTTAATAAGATTGGAGTATTATATTTGGAGCATTCATTTAGATTTTACATAATAAACATAATTTAACAGATACTTCGTATAATTTGTATCATCGAAAATTATTATTAGGTAAATAATATTCTTTTTTTCTCCATCATTTACTTATCACTTTTTTTTTATTCTTGTAAAGTCAAAGATAAACAAGCGATGGAGACGTCTATCAAACCTATAATTAATAAGTTAACTACATAGCACGTGAATAATAACCTTGTCTTACACGAGCTATAAACGTATCCAGTACGACCCAACTAAGATACTATCAAATATAATACCGATTCACGGAATTTCGTCAGCCCAATCTTGAGGAGCTGGAGCAGGGGCGGGGGCGGGGGCAGGGGCAGGAGCAGGGCAACTCTTACGGCGAATGAATACAGAAATTCGCCAAGAGAGAAAGATAATTATGTCTAAAATACAACCTGCGAACCCTAACCAGAACAGCAGTTGACCAGGACCATTACCCGACATTGCGACCGGGGAAATTAGCAACACAATACTGAGAAGACCCAGAATAATTATAGAACAAAGTAATATGTTCATGACTAAAATTTTAATGTTTAGAAGAATGAATGGCTTATAATTTTGTGAAAAAACATAATTATCGTATTTGTATTTATATTGGTATATATATGGCAAATTAATTAGAAAGTATTAGCATGTAAATTGAAGCATGCGTTAAAGATAACAAATTATTAATACGAGTAGTTTATGGCCTGGGCTTGTTCTTTTGAACTAATTTCAGATCTATTTAATTCAGCTTCATGTCCGTTCAGTTCAATTCAACTCTACAGTATAAAAGAACAGGGCATGTCGTGTAATATATGATGGCTAATTAATTAATTATTTTGGAAAATATTCTTCGGAATCTTTCCTCATGTGACTTCTTAATGCACATCAGAAAACCGTAATAATAATGTTTCGGCTCTATAACAATAAGTTTGTTGTAAAATAAAGAGAGGAGAGAAGCTAGAGAGAATATGGAGAGAGACAGAACTGTATTCTTATTCCATTATGAAGGGTATATATATACAATATAATGGGAGATAGTTTCCATCATACAATATATTCTACAGTATTCTACGATACGGACATCCATATAATATTACTCACGCAAACGTACATAATATCTGTCTCTGTAAATAGTTTACACATACTTTATATTGTTGTGAGATAGAAATAAAGTAAGTGTAAACCATTGACTTAAACGGACAAACTACTTATATTTAGAAATAACAAATACTTAGATCTAGTCATCTAACCATCCTAAGAGAAGCTTAATGTATGTAGAACGATCAAGCTGAAAACCGAATACTGTATATATATTATTTCAAACATCATCGGCAGGAGGAGAAGGAGAAGGAAGATGGCAACTCTTACGACGGAGGATGGGTAGAGTACACAAGCAAAGGAAGAGGAAAATTATATCTAATGCACCACATATCTTCCATCCCCACGCGGATATTGTTTTCTCGAAATCGCTCGTAGATTTTTTGAAGAAGCACAAATATATGAACCACAAAAGAAGACCAAGCAGAATTGCATAGATAGTCACTAGAATCGATGACAATGTACTGAATCTAGCCATGTCTAATATCTTAAAGGCTTAGCAAGAACGTCTTTGTTTGAAAATAAGCAAAATTATTGTAGGGATAATCTCAAACAAGGCTTATTTTGTATGTACTTTTATAGGAAGAATCTAGCATGAAAATTGGAAATTATTAGAAATTAAAGTTATTTAATTAATAAGATTTTCTTGGAGATTTTTGGTTTTGGAATTAAGGTAATACTATATCCGAAGTATTTTGTAAAATTATTTCTAATGCACCACATATCTTACATGTGAGATCGATCATTACCTAAACAATGATCGGGATTTTACCTTATGGAAATCTCTTATCTCTCGGTTTCCTACTTTATTTAGGTCCGTTATTAGGTAAAGGACCTCTCACTTCCTCCAAAGAAATGGGGAGGATCCGCTCAAGGGTTTTATCTTTGCACACATTCTCGTTTGTGACGGATATGTCAAGCTTGTGACGAGTCAAATATTAACCAATTGAATGACATGTTTGGTTGCGACCCTTTCCCGATAGGCAATGTTTCTAATTGCTATGAGCCTTCGAGTAGACGAGTACTAACAACATAATGCTAATTTTGTGCAAGGGTTCTCTTCAATAATTTGGCAAAGAAATTCTTAATTTCATCAAACGCAATAAATCAACCAAAAGAATGCTTCAATGCTTCAATTAAACCTACAAAGAATTTCTTGTTACACCGAAAGCTACCATAAACTATAATCTCAATTCAACAACCAACAGAATCATATAGGCTGGCTAGCATTTGCAATTCGTCTAGTTCTTGTATCGGTAAAAGGCTCGCTTCTTCTTCTTTGATTGATTGTTAATGGTAAGCACAAGCTTTCCTGCTTCATTGTTCTTGAACGAGTTCCTGACCGGCTTTTCCATCGACTCCATCTTCTTTTCCTTCTGAATTATAATAGTGTAAGACCCTTCATCTGTTGGGATAAATTCCTCCTTGTAGCTCACTTCCCCTCCCAATACAGCCAATTCCCAAACCAATGCTTTTCCGGCCTGTTTATCGAATTTCACAGTTTCGTTGTAAGCCAAGTTGAGTGACAGAATATACACTGCAGAGTAAAGAATGCTAGTAAGAACTGTAAAAAGACTTGATTTTTTATGTACCTCTAGTGCAGGGATCTCAATAGTTTCAGTTGATCCTGGTTTTAAGACGATTTCTGTGACTTTCACATCGTCTCCATCAAATTCAGCATCATTTTCGCGCTTCAATCCACCATATTGGACCGGGATTTCCTCAAATGGGATGTACCTAAATATCAAAGTGTAAGGAAATTGCAAGCAAACAAATAACACAACCCAATATATCAGGGAAATCCTACAAATGACGGTTGAGGGGTCCGATGTATTTAGACATAAGCCCGATATATAACATAATATATAAGTTTCTACAAACGGTGGTAAGGGGGTCGGATGTATGCAACATAGCCCGATTTAACAACATACATAAAAATTGAAGTCAAAATAAAACCAATATTCTACATGACTACATTTTAGTGAGTCGTTTTGATTTATTTTATAAACCCAAATCAAAGAACATGATAGATCTAAAAATAATGCGGAAATTAAGAAAACAATCACTCACTTGAGAAGGGTCTCAGTAACTTTAGCAGGACGAGCAACAACAAACTTGCTCTTGCTTCTTTGGGTCAAGAAAGGTGAGATCAAGGAATAAAAAGCATAGTACCAAAATGGCACATTAATAAGCACCTGTCACATAAAAAAACCGTTCAAATCATTTGTTTACGTTTAATTAAAATAAACTCAGAAAGACAAAGAAAGAAAACTCACATTTTTCGCAACTAATTCAGGATAATTATCTTGGAGAAGACCAATAGCTTTGAAAGTAGCATTCCTAATTTCCTTCTTAGAAGGACCAGGACAGTTCTTAAGATCATAAACCTGAAGAATAGAAGTAACACCACCGGGTCGAAAATCGAGTTTTTTAATCCCTCTTTCCATAAACTGAAACCTAGACCTCAAAAACTGCTCTCTCTTTTCTTCACTCCCAAATGTTTTCTGATACAATTCATCATTACTAAACACCCCAAAAATATTATAACAAACCGGGTGATTTTCGCGGTCATAGCCCTTCATATAAGCTGCATTCTCTAAATCAGCCCCTAAATCTTCCTCCAAAATTGATCCAATATTGAAATTCTCCCTCCAAATTAGGGTTTTCTTAAGCATTTCAAATGTTTCATTAACCTTAAATTCTCTAGCTCTTAAAAATTTCAGTAAAATTACATCTGTACCCTCTGATCCTTTACTAGGTAACAATGGCACACCCCAAATTAACACTTCCTCAATTTCCTCAATTTTTTTACCCTCCAATTCATCTTTTTTCTCGGGTTTTTCGAGAAGGGTGTTACCTAAAATCGCTTCTTCGAGTAGCGATTTCAGCTCGGTTAAGGCCTTCCTTTCACTCTCCTTCAGGTCAGAGAGGTTATTACTCTCCTCCCTATAAGAAGAGCTCTTTTCAATCAACCCGGGTTTCGCCTCATTCTCATCCTTCTCCTCATTTTCGGGTTTTTCAGAAACTTTCTCTTCATTTTCAGCGACCATTTTAGCCTCTTCTTCAGAAACAACCACTTCCTGTTTCTGGGTTTCTTCGATTGCAACTTCAACCGTCATTGCAAACAAAAAAGATCAAATCTTTGAGATTTTTAGAAGAAATTAATTGAAATTAGTGAATAAAAATGGGATTTTTAGCTTGTATTTGAGCTGTTTTTTGAGGTTATTTTTGGGTTTTGGGAAGGTTAAGGTGGTTGGAATTTGTGAGGGGAAAATGGGGGAGTGGTGTAACGGTTAAATAATATTTGAAAAAAACGGTTCAATAAGAAGTGGTCCCACATATAACGGCTATTTATTTGGCTCCACCACCAAAGAGGAGAAGAGCCGTTACAAAATAGTTAGATTCCCTCGTCTAGGTTTTATGCTTTGGTTGGAGCACAGCATTCTTTCTTTAGCTTACACAAATAATAATTGAGATGGTAAAAAAACTGTAAAAGTATGTCATATTTGGGTCCATATAATTTGGGTTTGTCTTTTGGTTTATAATATTAAGGGATCAAGTTGGGTTTTGAATGATGTTGACGGTTTTCATATTTTGAGATGGTCTCGTGTAAGACCGTTGTATGCTTATAACATAGCTTAATTGTCACTTGCCGACAGTTGCCGTTGAGCATAGAATGAAATAGAGTCATATACTCGTGTTTCTGGTGTTAGCGTGTACAATTGTTTGGATTTGATTCAACTTTTGATACTAGAAATTCATACAGACTCAATACAAAAGCTAATTTAACATCTTAACATCTCGTATTACTCTCAGAAGTCGTGTCATAAATCGTTTTGACTGAATAACATGAAATATCGAACATTTTTTTACTCCATTTGTGTTTGTACATTTTTATCAAATGAACAAAAATTTTATATTACATTATTCTTTGTTCCATATGATTGTATACATTTTTCAAAATCTGCAAATTCTATATATTCAAATTGGACGGGAAAGTATTTAATAACCTTTCTCATTCTTTTAATTTACCCACTTTTTCTATAGATGTCCTATTTTTTTTTTGGAAAATGTTGTAATTTTCTCCTCTGTATTTCGTTCAATAAGCCCCATTTTGAACAACAAACTTGATTCAATTATGTTGCATCATAAATTCATAATTGCACCAAAATAACTCACTACACCGGCCTCTAAATCCTACATTTGTTTCACTCAATAAATTTCTTCTGCTTTGTTCTTGTGAAGAAAATTTTGAACAATTTGACTAAAGACCGTTTTAACTTAAAGTCTCTCACAAGCGATTTAATTTTCACCTTTATTAATTAGGTATGAAAACCGTCTTAAGTTAAGCGGTCTTAAACAAGAATTATTGACTTGACTTTACTAAACTGAAATAGGGATTATTCCAAGATTCCCAACTATGACTATTGGAGTATGGACCAATTCAGAGTGGAAAATAATTTAAAAGCATGTCAGAAAACTGAGAAAAATTGATAGCACCAGTCTCAGCTTCTCCATTGAACAGACTGAGACTGAGAAAAAGACAAGATCTTTGACCAGACAGACAGGCAGTAATCCAACCACAGACTACAGTAAGATCTTTGAAGCTCTTCCCTTCTTTTGACACAAGCAAACGGAATATATTTGCATTTAAGAGTAGCAAGAAATAAAGATCCATATGGTACTATGAGAATGAGACGCTATCGAAATCGGGTTTGTAAATACACCATTCACAATCAATAGAGGTTTCATTTCTGCCTAATCACACATTTAAAAAGCTTGAAAAATACCCAATTTCAGGATAAAAGAGAAGGAAATAAGAATTTTGAAAGTGTTGATCACATGGCCAGTTCT
>JAGPOY010002074.1:8206-23800 GCA_018983105.1 Silene uniflora | reverse complement strand
CGAGCTCTATGCAAATTTCATGCCTGAATATATTGAATCTCTGATGCAGCATGTGATTGTTCTGAAGAAGCTGGAAATCAATTGTCGTTGTCCAATCTTGCTCAGAAGCCAGATCGGTCTTACCTCCTAAATCTCATTTACTTTGTGTTTGAAAACTCTTTATCTTTCAGAAACATTGTTATGTAGTTTTGATGTGTAAGAGACTTCTGTTTCTTTTCCCCTTTTTTTTATAGCGAACAGCAAGTGTCTGTGGATGATTTGGAAAAACTGTTTTTGGTTATTGGTTTGAAATTTGAATGCTCCGAACATTTATTTCTATTATTTTGATCGTCTGGCTTGTAGTATGATTTATGGTTTGTCTGTTAAGACACCCGAAGTAGATTTTGTTATTTATTTGGGAATAGGATAATTACGCTGTAGGAATGGATGGACAGTTGGAGTAAATGAACTATACCAATCAGGTATGGTAACAATCATTGCATTCTGGTAAATCCAGGAAATTAAGCAGGCTTATCTATGTTTCGGTGTTGAGGTTATTGTCTAACCTGGAAGCTCACCGTGAACTTGCTCTCTGTACTGGCTTCTCAGTCCTTAGCCGGGGAATTCAGAGGATGCGTTCCTAAGGTAAGTTTTCATAGATTCTGATCAATTAACTTTACCGTCATCAATGTTTGCATTTGGTCAGTATTTTGTGACAGTAATCTTGATTTTTGTTGTTCTATTAGAACTAACTGTTAAAGTTATGCTTTTTTTTAATCTTCTTGCTCTTTTTCTCGTTACTGTCATCTGGTAAACAACATCATCACTGGAATTATTAGATCAAGCATCTCTATTAAGAGAATGCCTTGCCTTCCGCAGAGAACAGCTGCATGTTTTTCCTGCCCTGTTTCTTGATGCTTAGCCACATGTTCCACATCAGTCTGTTGTTATCAAAACTACGGAAAACTAAGTCGACTGAAGTAATCCCCGATGAAAGGAACTTTCAGACGATGATGCAGTTATGGTGCGGAATTGAAGGATATCCTCAATTCCTCATCAGATTCGGGTTTTGAAGTGCTGCTGTTGCTGCTTATGCAGTGTTTCAGGGTAGAAATCAGCAATAACTTCAGGTATGCAGTTTTACAGATTTAAATTCATCAGACCATGTTTTCTAATAGAGTTCAGTCAGTCTATTCTGGAGTTCATGGTCTCTTTTTGTGTAGGGATTTCGTCGAAACACTGGACAGAGCTTCCCAATATTCATTAAAGATAGAAGCTGATCTATCAAGCTACACTATACAATCTCGAGGGGCTGCTTGCTTGCTGCTGTCATAATACCTAGGTACCAATCGAATCAATGAAATAATTTCCTCTTTGAAATAAACAAAAAATCGCTACATCTTATCGCCATTTCTTCTTGTAAGTTTACAAATTACAATACATTCATTATTAATCATGACTCTGAGTTGTTACTATGCATTTCCTGTAACAAAATCATCTATATGTTTAAATCCAAAGTTTATGCCCCAAAAACAATAGTATAAAGAAGGTGGTTCCAAGTATCCGGAACACCCGGAAGACACCAATGGCTACAATCAAGTAACTTAGGGCCACCACCAGCATAAACGGAAGGGTGACCGTCTTTTCTCAATTGTGATAGATGTGTAATGTCAAGTAGATGCACCGGCTTCTTCATTTTGCTTAGTACACTCTCGACTATGACTTCTCCTGGGTGGCGACCCCCTTGGTAGATTGAACCTTTAACCGGCTGAGTTTGCCCTCTGCAATATTTTGCTCTCGGTTCTCCCCATTCGCTTCCACTGTTCACAATAATAACAACAAAATACCATCGTCAACAGAGTAAGGTTATCACAATCAATCATCATTTCTCGATAAAACTTTCACACCCCATCTCGTGTACCGGAACATTTGGCATAGCAAGTTATAAGGAAACTTACTTCATATGAACTGCTGAAACTCCTTGATAGAAAACTTGTGTTTTTGATGGATTAATGTTGGAATCAACCCATTTGGCCCATGTTCCCAATGCTATTTTGAATGCTTGCATATGATCCATATCTTTTATCAGCTTCCCTCCCAACTCATAGTAATCCCACCTGCATTGTAAATTTACACATCAATTGAGCAATTAAGTATCGGGAACACATACTCTTCCAAAAAGGGTCTCACGATAAACTTATCGTGACACCTTTCATTATTCATATTTACCTCGGTGGGCTCATTATACGCGATTGTCCAATAAGATTCTGACATAACATAAGGCATGTTTATAATAGCTTATGCACCTCATTCGTTGTTATTATTAGGGGGAGGTTCATGATGAGATTAACCATAAAAACAATCTTACAGAAGACCAATCGAGAAAAGTATAGAGAAATACTTGTGAAACCACCAATGGTAAGTATTGAAGATAAGAACATCAGCTCGTAACCACTTCGACCCACTAATACGATCAAGCCTGAGCACTCTTCCGACCTTTTGTGTCACAACATCTACTAAAAATCCATCTTTCAACATCATGATCGATGTTCCATATTCCTGTAAATAAACACATGTCATAATAAATTATCGAAAACTTGTCCCGTCTGTCCAAGTAGGTTAGGTGATTGAACGCGTATTAACGGATATTTACGCACCGGAAAGGAGAAAGTAGAGAGAGGGCCATTGTAATCAAGGGAGTACTTGGAGAATGGAACAGCAGAGTGAAGCATGCATGTCAGAGATTCCCATTGATTAAAACTTAATGAATCTCCTACAAACATTATCTTCTTTCCTCTCCATCTTTCCAACAATGCTTTACCATTGAACCTACATGATTTCATGCCCATGTTTTAATAATTCATCAAATACACCAATACATCTCAAATTATGGGGTGACGAGATAAAAAAGTAACCATTTTATGTTAAAAATGATCGTTAATTATTATTATAAACTGACCATTTTATGTTTAAAAACGACCATTTTGTCTACATAAAACGAGGATAAACATGGGTTAATATATTGTACGACCAAAGCATAAGTAGAGTTGTTCACGGGTCGTCTCGTTTATTGAAGCTGAGACATCTATCCAATCTACAAATTTAGGAAGCATGGACAAAATCAAATAACATTTTCAGAAATTAACCAAGGCTCAGTCTGTTATGTTAACCCGTACCAAACCCGTTAACTCGCTTATCCGAGAACCAAATTAGATTCAATGTGATTTATCACCTCCAATCACAAGTAAGGCATGTCTAGATTAAGACCTCCAATCACAAGTAAGGCATGTCTAGATTAAGACGGAATGGAGCAACAACTTCCGAAACAAATTCCCCTCAATCTAGACACACGACCTTATTCATATGAATTGCATGAAATGTAGAAACTAATCCTCAATCACTTAAGATTTTAGCCCACATTTTTCGACACCTCTTTCATCGTAACTAGTTTTATGCCCGTGTAAAAAATACACGGATTGTAATAGCAGGCGCTATTATTAAATATAGGAGCATAAAAATGATCGTGACTAAGTTTTCAATGCTTGACTTCATCAAAATTTGTAGGTCACTTCAAAATTATAAAAATACATATTTTACGTTTTTTTTTATTAAATTTTTTCTCCATCAAAATTTGTAGGTCACTTCATAAATATTGCGGTTCTTCTAGTGTGAAATGGTAAAGTAATTGTCATTTTGGAAGAAGACTAAACAAGTATTAATATGCTTGACTTAAGAGCAATTTGTCTTGGTATCCAAGGACGCCAATTTGTTGAAGATGTAATTTTTAGTATTTAATTCGGTTTATTATTTTGTAATTATTGGGAGTAGTATTTATCAATTTACACTGTAATTTTCTTATCATGTTTTTTGGCACATGAATAAATATATCCAGATTTTCTCTGTTTTTTTTTTTGTATGTATGTAGTTATGTACGCTTTTTTTTATTAAGACATGTATGTACGTTTTAGTATATGATTTTATGTAAATTAAAAAAAAAAGTAATAATATATAGAAAGTTTGAAATCTGAAATTCTGAAATGCATAGTTTTTAGAATGAAAAAAAAAAAAGCTGAAAAAAAGAAAAGCTCCCAAAAAATATAGAGAAATTAATTGTGTGCCTAGAACATGGTGGGTCCCATCGAAATAAAAGTTTTTTCGTATTCCTTAAATTCAGCAACCAATCTGCAGCAAAATACTTAGCTTTTATATACTTTAGATAGGCAAAGTTAACTCAAACTCGAAAAAAAAAAAAATCAATATAATTCAAATCATCCAAATTGATACCGAATACATGGTTACTTATGCTCAAAAATAAAATAATGTCACCTAGTTCAATCGATAAAATTACTTCTAAGAGCATCTCCAATGCAAGCTAATATTGGAGTAGCTTGAGAGTTGAAACCATTGGTTTAGCATTGGAGAGGGCAAAAAAAGTTAGCTTGGCTTCAAATATTAGCTTGGGGGAGCCATTGGTTTCTAGATCAAGTTGAAAAATTATACTCACTTGTCCAATAAATAAGTGTGACACACCCCTTCAATAATGAAAGATGTTGAACACCACGCGCCTCATTGTGCGGGACTAAAGTGAGATTTGCATTACATGTGGGCCCCAATACTTTATGACTCTCTTTTTATTGTTAAATATTTTCTTTTTTTGTAGGACCCTTTTAAAATAAGATGAATCTTAGCTTGCATTGGAGGGTTTTATAGCTTGAAAGATGTTAGCTTGAAAATCTTATGTAGTAAGTTCAAGCTACTTAAATGTTGGCTTGCATTGGAGATGCTCTAATAATAATCCCGTTCAATTTGTAAATCGAGATAGAATTAATAGCGGCCCCACCGATAAACATGAAGCCATGAGTCCATGACCCACGTATCTAATTGCCCGTTGCACTTATTATTTGTTTTAGTAATTAGTTCAACTTTGGTTAAATGACAACGGTTACCCACGTTCATCCTATGTTTTCGTCACGAGTAAGGTACGTTACATTGGTCACCTTAACTTTTCAATAATAAACATTAACTTCGAAGCATCCAATTCCAATACAATTATGAACGGAAAATAAAGCAAGTGTAAATTATTGACCAAACGGAATAAAGTATTTACGATTTGTATTATAGCATTCACGTAGGACATCCTTCTTTCTTTATTCAACTCCCAAGTACCCAAACTAGCCGTTGCACTAAGGGCATCTATCTCCTTTAAATTATTTTACTAAAAAAAATTACAACTACTTGGTCATTTGGACCGTCTCGATTGACTCTACTGTCTAGTCCGTCTTCCAGAGACTTTTATAAATAATAAACGACATCTATTTGTGTATCTAAAACAGATTCATATACAATAAGTTATTATAAAACCGTCTAATCTAATCTGTATTATTATAATAAGTGTATAACAATATGATAAATTGATTAATTGATGTCCATATAAGGAAATGTAAAGAACTAAATGGAACGGATTAAAAATGAGCTTAAAGAAATAAATGGAACGAAATAAGTATATATGGTACCTTTGAATATCACAACCATTAGGCTTCCATCTATACTTGAGATAATTCTTATCAGGTCTTCCATTCTTATGACAATCAAATCCATCACCAATAAAAGGACAACTTTTAGCATCATAAAGAGGATATGATGCATCATATACCCATCTTCCCTTAGACAGATCACATCCCTTAATCTTCCTCGACTTCGCTCTCGCCTTTTCGACACTGTATGACTTCTCCTCCTCCTCCTTGTAGCTAACACTCCTTATCAAGAGTAAATTTGTTAATAGTAGTAGAAGCGTAAGAAAAAGAAAATGAGATTTCATTTTATGTAAGGTAAGTCAAGCAAATGTATGTTTGCATATATATAGGGTATTGGGATGGGATGCAACACGGGATTATACACTGATGTCGATGATGGACAGCCCTGCACAGTATTGGGAAGGTGAGGAAAACAATGTATGTATGGGAATAATGTGAGTTTGTTGGGTGAGTGAAAGAAAGAAGGCTTGCTTGTTATAAAAAGAATTAAAAAATGAGAGGAGATTTGAAAGTGTAAAATGTAAATTAGCTAAAAATTAAAGAGAAGACAAAAATTGGAGTATATAAGTTGGTTTTTGAAAAGGAGATGGTAGATGGCTATAATTTACCGCACCGTTACATTTATAGAAGTGGGATAGTGGGAGACAACGGATGCCGCCGGAATGGTGAATTGGTGATATAAGACCCGCCACTGGTTTTGTCTGGATTTGAAACGGGTAGGATTATTAATTTTTCCTCGTAGATAAGTTAAATTTTCTGGTTACTAGTTTAATCCCGTGCAGAAAATGCACGGATTACTTTTAAATTTTTAATATATGAAATATATTAACTCGAGTATCTAATAAATTTTTATATAAATATCATAATACTCTTTGTAAACTATATGTTTATATACATGATACATTTATGTAGGAATAATAAATTGGGAGGGAGGGAGGGAGTAATATTGAACTTGGCCCATGAAAGGGATCCGTATTAAATCTCGCTCCATCACCACTAATTAATACTCATATTAGTATGAGACTCATAATCATATTGATGTGGTATTAGATGTGCATTTATTAATATCCTAAATGAAAATCATCAAGTTTCGTTTACATGTGACCTTTGAAATCAATACTTAAAGCCTTAAAAGGTAGCTAAGGGAAAACCGGTATTGAAAATAAACGGTGACTTGAGATTTCTTTAAAGTTGTAGTGTGTAGAAACGCGTATATCTTAGCAATTTTAACCAAAATTATGTTTTCTTTTTAATATTTTAACGTATTGCCATATATCGTTTTATAAATAAATCGGAAAAATAATAAACAATATAGTTATACTGGAATGAAAATTACCCGATACATCATCGCACTAACTAACACACTTTTAACTTATTGAAATTATATTTGTAGATGATTTTAACTAACCTTAATTAGACGGGTTTCTTAAAAAAAATCTTGTTTGACTGCGTGCAATAATATTATTTTTCAAAGTATTTCACTGTTTTTCTTGTTTTTGTTTTTTTCACTATTCTTCAATTATTAATTTTTCGTAATTGTAATTTATGCATGTATAATTGTATAATGTATGATTTTTGTGTAAATGTTTAAGTTTAATTAATTAAGGTTAAAAGAGTAATGAAATGGTAATTAATTATGTAGAGATCATGGAAGGCCCCACATTAAGAAAAAAAAAAAAGATGGCTAAAATGTTGCAACCAATAGAAATCATTTAAATGCTAAAGCTTTTATAGTAAGAGGATACTAGAACAATAACCTGTTATTAATTTACTCCCTCCTATTCACTATAATTGTCCCTTTTGGGTTTGGCACGGTACTTAAGAAAATTATTAGAAAAAGAGTAAAAGAGTTTTGTGGGGTTGGTGATAAGAGAGAGGGATGAATTATTATGAGTTAAATAAGGAATTGTGGGGCCAAAATATTAAAAAAAATAATAAAATAGGAGTAAAAGAGTTGTGTGGGGTTTGGTGAGAGGAGAGAGGGATGAATAAAATATGTATAAAAGTTACCAAAAAAAGAAAGGGGACAATTACTTGAATAATCCGTTTATGGAAAAAGGGACAATTATAGCGAATAGGAGGGAGTATCTAAGTGCTTAGAGCATCTCCAATGGTTACCCAAAAGGACTTGCTTGCAAATAAAAAAAAATTTCAAGCTACTCCCTCCATTCAACTTCACTTTGTACATTTCCATTTTGCACACTATTCACGAGTAAGCGTTCAAGTTCAATTTTCTCTCGATACATAAGTGTAAATATATTCATGTGGGATCTTGTTTGATTCGTCTTTAGAAGTACTTTGAAAATATCTAACTTTTATAATTTCCGCAAATACGTAGCTAAAGATATTTTACCGCCTAAAACCCGCGTTGGCAAACGTGATAAAGTGAATAGTGCAAAGTGGAGTTGAATGGAGGGAGTAGTTGCTTGACCATTGGAGACCTCCACATTGACTAGCTTAGTTTGAGCAACTAGCTCAAATGGACCCACAAAGAGATATGTGTCAATTAAATAGATGTTATAAATCTTTTAAGCAACAACTCTTATAGCTTAACCATTGGAAGAGTTTGTAGCTTAAAAGTATTGTAGTTCAAAAATGTGATGTGGAAAGTTAAACTACTAGATTTGTTGCTTACCATTGAAGATGCTCTTAAGGAATACCAGGCACGCCATGTTAAGTCACAAATCTTGAAGGAGACGGTTTTTTTTACCATTTTTCTCGTTTTTTTAATGTGTTTTACTTAATACTCCCTCCATTCAAATCCACAAGGTCACTTTCTTTTTTCACGTTTGCCAACGCATGTTTTATGCGGTAAATATCGTTAGCTACGTATTTGTAAAAATTATAAAAGCTATATATTCTTAAAGTACTCGTAAAGACGAATCAAACAAGATCTCACATGAATATATTTTCACTTACGTATTGAGAGAAAATTGACGACGAAGGCTCACTGGTGAATAGTGTGCAAAAGAAAAAGTGGTCATGTGGATTTGAATGGAGGGAGTACTATTTATTATTGGTGGTTGTTTAAAATGGATCTTTTGTTTAGTACCCAACTTTACAATAGAGTTGTCTTTAAATTTTATCGCTTAATATTACTACACAAATTCTCCTTGAAGACATGACATATCCGTCACAAGGAAAAGACGGATACCATTTTATCTCACAAAGTAACCACTTTTTCTCTCTCTGCAACACTATTTATGTGGTCCCCTTTTTCCACTAACTCATTTTGTATCCATTTTATCTCACAAAATATCCGTCACAAATGGTGACCCGTCACAAGCAAGACTTATTGATATTACTATAATGTTCAAAAATGATTTTGAAGCAAGTTAGATCTTACTGTAGATGATAGTATCAAAGTAAAGCCATGCATACTCTCTTTTTCTTTTTTCTTTTTTAATTTAAAAAGAAAAATGTCAAGAAATTAATTAAACATAAAAACATGGAAATCAATCAATCAATCAATACTATATATTAAATCCAGAAACCAAGGGACTTCAATGCAATTAAATAAATCTATACAAATTAATTATACTATATAGTTTTTAATCATAGCACTGTGTGATGGACCTTGACAAGGGACTTCAATGTAAATATTATAAAGTTTTGGTTGAAATATAAATTTAGAAAACACTATAATATGGTGATTTTCCTTAAAATAAACATCCTCCACTTATGGTATTAATCAATATTATATAGATGTTAATTATGTATTTAATGTACACGAATATAATATAGTATAAGTATGTTATATTTTGGAAACTATTAAAAGGTAAATAAATCAATCCAGATTTCCAAAAAATATAATATTCCATAATTCACTAAGTTTGTAATTTAATTAGTAAAAAATAATGATTGCTCTTTAATAATATTCTAATCTAATATTTCAAATTTATTTAAATATATAACTCCAGCGGGAGTAGTGAAAGTCATACTAGCAGCAAGAAATCAGTGAAATTAACAATAATAAATGCGGGGAAGTAGTGAAAGAAAAAATAATGACGTCGGGAGTAGTGAAAATAATATTACTCATAACACATGTATTGAAAGTAACACTGGAAAACATGGGATGTAGTGAAAGTAATAATATTAACAGCGGGAGTAGTGAACGTGTCTCATAATTTGTTGATTAATTTTACATCTCATCATAATTTCAAGATATAAATTATAAATGTATGTGCTACCAAATTTAGTGAATCATATTTCATAAAAAATAAAATTTCTCATCATAATTTCAAAATATAAATTGTAAATGTATGTGTTAACCAAATTTAGCGAATCATACTCATCAAAAATAATAAAATTTAAAAGGTAAATAAATTTAGCCCGGGCGTAGCCGGGCATCAAACCTAGTGTCAGACTGTCAGTAAAGAACAGAACCATACAGTCGATGTCGATCTACGTGATGATTGATTAATGAAGTCGGCTATTCAACGTGCGTGATGAGGAGGTTGTTTCTTGTAAAACAAAACAAATAAGTTTTTTTTACTGATTTTCTTATGAGACGATCACGTAATAATAGTATTATTATTATTATTATTTTTTTTTTTTTTGACAGCATAATAATAGTATTATTATGAGACTTGCTTTATAAGTATAAAAGCTTACTAAAATAATACGAGTATAAAAGATACTCTATTCGTTTCGGTCATTTGTTATCCTTTTGTTTTAGCACAAAGACCAAGAAATGAAAAATGAGTCAATTACTAGATGACAAGTAGAACTAATTGATGTGTGAATAATCAAATTACTCATCAAGTTCATTCTTAAAATTGAAAGGACAACAAATAATTGAGACACCCAAATAAGGAAAGACAATAAATAACCGGGACGGAGAGAGTATAATATTTAGTTAAATTTCATCTTCGTGGGCAGTGAACAGTGAATAGTGAGTATTGAACGAGAAACTAATTGAAAATTATAATGCTTCATCTCATGGTTTAAGTGAATAGTGTTACGAGAAATTAATTGAAAATTATAATGCTTCATCTCATGGTTTAAGGGTTTTCTTTTGAGTTTAAATTAAGTTTAGTTTGAGTTTACACGAATTATCGTTTAGAATACGTACACCTGTTTTAAGATTAAAACGGATCAAGTAGCATAAATAAGACAAAAAAAAAAAGCAATATATTTGTTTTATGTACACAAGCAAGATGATACTTGACCCCTTTTAAGGTCATGATGAATACATGCGTTCTAAGGGAGACGAATGGGTTGGTGAGTTTAATTGGGTTGTCATTACTTTCCGGATATACTCATAAGTGTAGAATCCGACAATATAAAATCAGTTGGTCTCCCTTTAGGTGGGCCATTTTGGTTTGAAACAAAAAGACGGATTTTGAGATCATTTTACAGGTAAATGTGACCACTTTTGGAAAACTAGTTGGACCATTGTGATTATATTTTGCCACATAAAGTGAACACGTCCCATAAAGACGGAAATGGTCCGTCTAAAATAAGAATTTGTGAGAAAATAGACTCCTTTATAACTAAATTAAGCAAGATTTAAACTAATTGAAAGAGGTATCTCTTTGCCTCTTTGGCATCAATAAATTAACCAAATTTTTTTTATGGTAATATTAACCATTTCACAAATTTCCATTGAAGACGGGTACTATCCGTCACAAGTTGAAGACCGGGTCATGCCCCTATCACAACGTACAAGTGACAATATTCATAGAATGCTCCATTTCTACCCCACTTGCCCTCCCACTTGCTTTATTGTGAGATGAACATGACCCGTCTTCAGCTTGTGACGGATATTTGTCCGTCACAAACAAGACGCATTTCAACCATTTTAATTGGACCTTGTGTTATTGGACTAGAGTCTTAATACTAAAGATAAGCCCAAGCGCGAGAACAAGAGAGGGCAACAAATGTTAAAAATCATTTTTTTACAAGTCCTGGAAACACAATTCCCCCTGAAATCAAAATCAAAATCCCCAAAATCAAAATCAAAAACCCTAAAAAGCTTTATTTGTCCTTCTTCTTCCCTTGTGAAATAAAAAACTGAAGGTCCTTGTTCATCTGCTGCTTGATCACCAAAATCATGGGTTATGGCTTATTTAAGGCAAGTTCCTTTCTGCCCTTTTTACTTGTTTCTATTACTTTTTTAACCTAGGTCAATTTTTGTTTACCTTTTATAATTGGTTCAATGTATTGATTTTAGGTACAACTGAATTATTACTGTTATAATTTACCATGTTTACCGACTCGACTCGACTCGTGTTTGATTGTTTCAGGATAATTCTCATTTGCGTAATAGTGCAAGTAGTGTTAATGGCCATGAATTTATCTACTTACTAGAAACCCAAACAGAAGATTTCGGAGTCGGTTTACAACTCGAAAGCCTCATTCGTTCCGATAATAAGCAAGCATTTGTCTCTTATTTGAAAGCCCAACAATTTAACTATCGTTCTCTAAGCTATATCCATTTCGAGACCAGACTCTTGAAGTTGCTATGTTTTCGTCGTGCCATTGGTTGCACCACTGCATTGCTTAATGGAGAAACTGGATTACCTAGCGTGGATCTCAACCTTGGACTAATAGGCGATCCACTTGAAAATGATGTCGGAGATCATCCTACTCCGTTACAGATCGCTGCTAAAATTTTATGCTACGGGTTAACTGACTTGTTTATACAACATGGTGCTGATCCCACCTTGGGAGGTCCTGAGTGCAGGGAACCTGTTTTAGAACTTCCGCTTAGTTTAGCGTTAGACACTTTATGGTACGACTACTTGATTAACGAACTAATCTTTCCTTGGTTTTATCGTTAAATTTCGGATCATGATCTGACCTGAACTTGTGGTTTGGCTCTCTGATTTGTAGCGATCATGAAATTGTGAAAGACTTTCCCCCTGGAGAATCTGTAACCAAGCTGTTTTCCTTATTCCGTCGTCAAGAGTTGGTATAATTATTTCTCATTTGCTGCTGGTTGTCGGATTGATTTCAGTCACATTAATGTGCTGATTGAGACGTTATATAATACGTACTGTTGTGCTTGGCAGAAGGAGCCTTTGGATACAATCACATTGCTAGCGTCAAGGACAAGACAGCAGCATGTTACTGTTTTAGGTGTCTGCTGTGTCGAGAAGCTTAATCTTGTTAAGCTGGCTGTGTTGCTAATCTTTGCTTGGGATAAGTTGGTGAATGATGACGACATATATAGTTGCCCAATTGCCAAGTTAATTGGGTTACAACATGGCGTAGAATCAGATTTGGAGAAAAAGGAGATTATGAGATCTATGTTACAGGTCTTTAGACTTGTGGAGATGTCTCGCAATTTGCCCAAGGAGAATCGTACTAGTTCAAAGGCTGAGGTATAATTTCCGACTTCTAGTATCATTGGTATGCCAAACTAAGAGTAACCGAACAATAACTGACAGTAGGTTAATTAATCAAAGACAAAACAATACTTGAGTGACAATGCACCATTGCTGCCTAATATTTTATATTCCAAATACAAATTTATTTGTAAAAAAAAAAAAAACAAAAATGGTTCAATTTGGATAAAAGCCAAACAAAAATATGACTATGTCAGTCCCCTTGCCTTTTAGATGAGAGTAGATAGAGGATCCGCGAGGTACTAATAAATTGTAAGTGAGTAGAAGCAAATTCAGCTAATTCTCAACTTGAACCTTTTCTGATGGTGATAAAAAGATTCTAAGGACAGTTTTTAGCCCTACAAATTTCTATTGTACCCAGAGTAATTCTAGACTATGGCATCTTTTGAAAAAAATATTAATTTCTCTCTTTTTTCACAATTGTTTCACAGCATGAGGTGGTTCCGCTTGAGGTTGCCAATAAATTTCGTACGGAGGTGAAACTACAGGACACTAAAACCCATATGGTCTCCGCCGACTCGGATAGGTAAAGAATAAATATTGTTCTTTGTTCCCTCTGTATTCTGATTAGGATATTTTGTCGGATGCAACCTTTATTCAGATATACTGTTTTTTTTTTTTGCCTTTTGCTATCTTTTATTTATTTGCCGAACACTACCAATGTCACTATTTAGCAAAACAGCATTCCTGTGTTGACCTGCCTTTTCATTACCAAAAGCTGCCAAACTTTATTTTTACCCAAAATCTCTGCTACTTCACAGTTTAGTGGATCAGTTGTGTGTCGAATCGACCGGAATACGACTCGGTGTACCTCCTGGGCCGTGCCGTATTATTCAGACACGGCCCCTACACGGCCAGCTGCCTTGTTAGAGAAGACAAATGTAAACAAAAATTAGATAACTTCCAGATTTTGATAAGAGGAAACATCTAATATTTTTGAAACCCTCAAATATTATGTAGACGAGAAAGTTGAAAACATGAGGATAGACAAGGTTCTGCTTGAAATGAGATTTGGGAGCCCTAAGAGAAGACACTGGGAGCCCTAAAGAAGACTGAGAGTTGCTTGGAGCCTTGGAGTAAAAGAGAATAGAGCTCCGATTAAGGGGTGTTGTAACCGGTTAATAGGAAATTTAGAAAAAAAACATGGTCTTAACTAATAAGTTAAAGAAGAGAATGAAACAAGGGGAAAAAAATACTCCGTACTACAAATTAGTGGAGTACAGAAAAGAAAATAATAATGGGGAAAAATGAAGAAAATTAGAGAACAAATGAATAAAAAATGACTTTGCTAGTCGAGTAGTCTTTTGCAAAATTAAAACCCCAAACCGCTAATTGTCAACATCGAAATGCTGTTTTTCTTGCCAGAATAGTGACCTTCGTAGCATGTGGGAGTTATTAGTAAGTTTGAAAGTATAGCAGAAACCAAAAAGACAAATGGAAAGCAGATAAACTCATGGTAGCTTCCGGCAAAATACCACCCTTGTATAAATATTGTTTCTCAACCTGATGAGAACATTATAATCTGCAATTATCTAGGTTGGCAGCTGAGCTCTTGCGAAGGAATGAAGGTGAGATAATTCTGACAGCTGTAGCTTTTAGTAGTAATTTTTGTATTGAAGTATGCAAATGTGTGAATCTGCTATTTGTATAACAGTAATTCTCTTGTGCAACTGTTTTTTCCGTGTTTTTTAGCAAAATGTGACCACTTTTTGGCAAATAGTGACCACCTTGGAAAAAATGTTCATTTTTAGTTATAAAAATGGTCACTATTTACCCAAAGTGGTCACCATATATCAAAAAGTGGTCACTTTTTTTTGGGTCGCACGTGAGACGGTTGTATATTAGAATTTGCGTTTGTATAAATACCCAAAGAAACAGAAGAAGCGACCATAGAAGTCTTTAAACATCTATTTTTCAAACAGATTTTTTGGAGGCAGCACTTGCGGAAAAAAATTATTCAATTCCGTGTCTTTGGGTAAGCATCTAATTCACTATCGGTTAGCTTTTACATTCCAAGTATTTAAGCAATTAAGTTGGGTAGCCATGTATCTGTCATGTGTTGACTCTCATTTGATTTGTCATCTTTTGTTTACTTCTATTTCTGAGAAAGAACTTGCCTTATCTATCACTAAAAGAGTTTGTTGCTGCCTCCCCTTTCCCGATTCTATCATTCTAGGGGAAGTTGTAGAAGCATTTGTGTTATATACTCCCACATCCCATACTGGATTACTGTCCTAGTTAAGAAACATAACCACGCCATTCCATTGACAACATAAATCTTAAATATGACTTGTACAAATAGGGACAACATGAATGGAATAGAGGGAGTATAGGAAAAGAATTGTGAGCTGATACTTGTGCTCATCCTCAAATTAAGGCTACAGTCTATTATAGCCCCAGCGGTTTTCAGTCTGTCTTGGGTTGACCTCAAACTTGATGTCCTGTGTTTGGATTCTGACTCAGGTCTGAAACTTTGTCGGAGTTGACATTGAATCACAGTTGAATTCTTAGTTTTTAAAAAGTATGCCTCGGGTGTGCATAAGGCTAAGCCTAGGTGAGGCACTATCAGCGCCTTATTGATGAGTCGTGGTCGGTGAGCCACACTTCAATGTGATTTACAGATCTTTTCTTCATTTTCCCCTTCCCTTTGGCTATTACACCTAACTTTGTTTATATACCTACTATCCCCTTTTAAAATCCAATAAATGGTAAAGTTGCATAAAAATTTA
>JAGPOY010002073.1:1390-15558 GCA_018983105.1 Silene uniflora | reverse complement strand
AGTTAATCATTTCGTTATTCATTTGCATGTCATTTTTATTACTAGTAATTTATAATATCATTTCTTCTCTTAATCCTTTAATACATTATAATTCTATTTTCATTATGTTTAATTCATCATATATTTTTAGTTCTATTTCTATAATGAGTGAGTAGTTTATATTGTCTAAGGGGCAGGGGAACCATGCACAAATATATATGTTAAATTACCAATAACGAGATAAAAATAGTTCTAACACATTGCTTCTATCGCATGCTCGTATTTCTATGATTAATCTTTATTTAGTGGCCATATTCATCGATTAAGTTTGTTAATTCATTCTATAAGTCGAGAGACACGGAATTCGAGTTAGACTTTGCATGTGATAGTAGAGTGACCTAGTAGACGAGAGACTCTAGGACTCAATCTACGGGCGATATTATTATCGGGAATGCTAATGTTGTGAAATGGGTAATCCTTGTTCCTAAGCAATTGTTGTTCTTCTTATTTAATCTTGATATTGGCATGACTATTTATATGTGATTTGCATGTGTGACCCAATAACCTTGGACTCTTTTAATTCATATTATTTACATCGTAACTTTTATATTGTTTTAACCAAACCAAAACCCAATCGTTAATTCGACCTTGATAGAAATTCACCATAGCAATTCATGCGTAGTAGACCTTTTTCTCTGTGGATTTGACCCCTTAATACTACATTAATTTGTTGTGCCTAGGGTATCTTTGAATAGGTCTGCGATAGCCTATCACCAATCTCAGAAATAACATCAAGAGCGTACTTGCGTTGACAAAGAAATATATCATCAGGGTTTATTGCTACTTCGATACCCAAAAAATACTTGAGAGCTCCCAAATCTTTCCTGTGAAAACATAAATTAAGATAGGCTTTAAAAGCGGTCACAGCAGCGAGATCATTGCCCGAGACAATGAGATCATCAACATATATCAAAACATTCATCTGTACGTGGTCTTTAGCAAACGTGAACAACGAGTAATCGTAATAGCTCTGCTTAAACTCATATTCCTTCAAAGCAACACCCCGAGCTTAGCAAACCAACAACGAGGTGCTTGCTTAAGCCCATACAAAGAATTACGAAGGTGACAAGCCATACTTGGAACGGGAGAATGAAAACCAGGAGGTAACCGCATATATACCTCTTCATGAAGGTCGCCGTGAAGAAACACATTATGCAAATCCATCTGATGAAGGATCCATTTACGAGAAGCGGCATCAGCTAGACAAGTGCGTACTGTACTCATTTTCACCACAGGAGCAAACGTTTCTTTATAATCCACACCCTCTGTCTGATGATTACCGAATACAACCAACCGAGCCTTTAGTCGCTCAATAGTGGAGTCGGATTTGTAGTTGACTTTATATAGCCACTTGCTACCGAGTGCTTTCTTCCCAGCTGGTAATGGCTCAAACGTCCATGTACCGTTATCAAACAGGGCAGCCATCTCGGCCTCCATGGCCTTGCGCCAGCCATCATCTTTCACCGCTTCTTTGAAAGACCGCGGTTCTTTAATTGAAGTAATTGCTGCCAAAAATGCACGGTGCTCTACAGAAAATTTATTACTAACGTCATAATTAACTAAGGGATACGACATACCTGAGAGTGGCGATGTGACAGTGATTTCAAAGCATCGGACTGACTATTAGCATCTTCAAGAACGTAATCACGCTAATTTCTATTTGAAAATTTTGTACGATGCCCTCGACCCATTACGGTCTCACCAACTGTATTATCAACATTTTCATCTACGATATTTTCACTAACACCGGTGGGCACCTCGTCATTCTCCACATTACTTGTGATCACCCCCTCATCCGCCGTGACTGTGTCGGTGTGACCGGGAAGATCCCCCCCGGGATCGGCTCAGTGACATCGGGGGTGCTAGATGCCGCAGCCTCCTCATCCCAGTCCACCACATAATCTGTCGAGGAGGCCGCAAAAGTAGAGGGAGTGTTACTAGTTGAACAAAAGGGGAATTTGTCTTCATAAAACTTCACATCGCGAGAGACAAAGAATACTTTCGAGTCAAGGTCATACAAATACCACCCTTTCTTTCCCGAAGGGTACCCCATAAAAACACATTTACGACTGCGACTGGCAAATTTATCACCTTCGCCTTTTGATTGTGAGCAAAACATAATGACCCAAAAACTTTGAGACGGTCAAACGGAGGCGGCGAATCAAACAAAACTTCATATGGGGTTATACCTCCGAGTAAAACAGACGGAGTACGATTTATCAAGTGTGCGGCAGCTAGAGCACATTCTCCCCAAAATTGCAGAGGAAGGTGAGCCTGAAACCGCAGGGCACGAGCCACATTAAGAATGTGCTGGTGTTTCCGCTCCACCCGCCCGTTTTGTTGGGGAGTAACGACACAAGAAGATTGGAAAAGAACATATGTGGCCCATTTAGTTCTCATGTCGGTGATGTCTTCTTTCGAATAGCTTGGGTCTTTGTTGTTTATTGAAGGTGGGAACTACAAATCAAAATATAGTTAATCAACATCGACAGAATAAGTAGAATATTACACAGAATTAAAGCCAAGCTACATTTGAAATAGCGATTAAAACACAGTAACCGGTGACTCTATGTTGATATATTTTCCGGTGATAATCTCCTATATGGGTCGACAACAGAAAAAGGCGCATTGTTTGCTATCTAGTTGTAGAGGAGACTATTATATAAATCACATACAGATAAGCTAAATTAGTTCAACCTCTCGCATAAATATAAATTAAATGATAGGAGTAATTATTAAGAATATGTACTTACATTTATCGTGATAAAAGTTGGACTGTTTGCTCCAATTGCTCGAAACACACTAGTTCATAAATATATACATGAAATTATAATTAGCATTTGATTGGCTCATTAATATTGATGGGACATTATAAGGAGCCTAGTCTTCAAAGGTCATACAATACCAAATCACATTATAATGTAAGGTTGTTAACTTACTCATCAGATATCATCTTCATAAATTTTTCATATGGACTGTGACCGCAAGAGTCAATCCAGTACACTGTGCTTCTTCTCACATTGATTGCCACTAGCAGTCAATGCTTTCTATGAAATATTGAAAATTGAATTGTTAACTTATATATAAGCATGTAAGCGTCGTAATAAATGAATAGAATCGTGATTCATTAGACTAAAGTACTATACATACCGATTCTCATTGTATGGGGCAAGCCATAGGCTTTTGGACGTCATCAACCGTTGAACAATTTGAGAGATGTGAGCCTCGTATGTAAGATCATAATTCTTTAGAGAGAACACATTAGGACACAAGAATCCGTAGTCATGAGAAACGTATTTTCCTTCATCCATGCGTGTAAACAGGTACCTATTACGTCAAATGGAACGAAGAATGTTATTTTCATTGATGATTTAAATAAACATCACTATTCGTAAAACAAAATGACATGTTTTATTAAAAAACTTACTTCATCCAAATTAAAATGTGCATAGCATCTAACTCGTCAAGGTCGAGAAAGTGAAACAACATTTCCGCATCTAATATAATACAACAAATTCATCAGGGCCCACAACAGCCTCTTCAAGCACAATAATGATTACCTCCAAGGTTGATGGCTTGCTCTCAGCCAGCTTGTGCAAAGCTCTCAGAGCAGGAGTGCTTAATTTTTGCTTATAATCATCGCTCTGATATTTAAATATAATAGGAGCAAGAAGCGGTAGGTGTGGAGCATTATTTGATGGCTTATACCGTAAGTCATTTGCGTCAACTACGGTCTACAATTTAGAAAAAAAGAATTATATATACATTACACGAGACGTGGTATATAATTTAAATATCAAATAAATAAAAATAAAAAACTCAGAAAGTATTTTTCAAATTATTAGTACCCCTTGAGTTTTTGGTGGAGAGTATGTCAAATCAGTGACTTGGGGTGTTGCAGCATTAGTCCTAAGTTTAGCCATAATGGCTTCGTGTAAGTCCTGCAAAATACTTACTATTTGTTAGATAAGGTTACCCTAATAAATTAAAAAGCATTCATTATATAAAAAGTGTCAACGCTTTAGCATAGTACCCCGGAGTTGTCAAGAGTTATGTAGGCTTCTTGCCATTGCACAAAAGAACCGACTGCCTCTTTTAAAAACAAATTAGTATATGGTACTCTTAGAGTACCATACTCCTCCAGATATAAGTGGGTCACTTCCACTCTCCTATAATTCTGACGTAGGGAATGCCATGAACCATAACTTCTTGAATCTGGTCGTAATAGAACGCGGCTCCCCCAGCACAGAGCGTTTGGAAGGCGGTTGTTTCTGGGTACGGTAGTAAATAACACAAGGCTTTTTGCAAACACCCTTCACATATATAATTTGTTAGAATATATACATGCAGTAATGCAATTAATAAATTTAATTAATTAGTAGCTAATACTAATACCTCGTCATGGTCCGGATTTGTCTTTTTTGGAGACGAGAAGAACGTTTCATCATCAACTACCTTCACCACCTCTCCCACGGCCTTCACGGCTTCTTCTTCATCTTCCTGATCTTGATCCTTTGACCTGTCCTGGGATCCCACCTCATTCTCATTTGCCATGACCTCCTCGGCTTCCTTCTGTACATCAACTACCTCCATCACCTCTCCCACGGCCTTCACGACTTCTTCTTCAACTTCCTGTTCTTGATCCTTTGACATGTCCTCCTCGGATCCCACCTGATCATTCTCATTTGCCATGCCCTCCTCGGCTTCCTTTTTTACATTAACACTTGCCATGCACTGATTTTCCGAATCATATAACACATTATTATACACAAGATATATATATTATTACCTCATCCTCAGTACTCTTGCCCTTTTTTTCCTCCTCCTCCCCTGCTTCCTTTATGTCTTGCCGAACCATAACCAACTCTTCTTCAGATGGCTTCTCCCCCGTTTCCACCGTTCTCAGTATCAACCTGGCCATTCTTTGTTGCTGTGTAATAGAAATGAATACGATTAAAGTAAGCACAGCAGATATATTTATAAGTTATGTTGAATAAAAAACATTAATACAGTATCTATATACATACCCTCTCAGAATTAGCACCACTCTTTGTCCTTCAAGTAGCTTTCCCAAAATACATAGTGATACCAACATGCGTCGATAGCCCTCTCACACGACCTGGATGTTCTGCTTTGCCGATTGCCCTAGCAAGAATGTCATCACGTCCTTGAGGCTTCCATTTTCCTTCCTCTACCTCCTTCTCACATATTTTCTACGTACACAAAAAACCATTAAGCTACTAAAATTTATATAAACTCACAAGTATATAACCGACCGCCAATGGTACGTAGGAGTGACATTTATTCAAACTTACTAATTTTCTCTTTGAAGTCCTTATCGTATGGAGTTTCTAACTGTCCATTCTTAGGAGTGTGACCGGGCACTCACGCGTCGTGACGATTGACAGTTCCAAGGTTTGGCTTCTATTCATTCATCACATTGATATCCTCTCAAAATATGTATAGTTACTATATATGAATATAAAAAACACCTAATAATATAAGAAATAAGTACTTACAAGCTTTGTCTTAATCAATCTATAGCCACCTCTGGAGCCATGAAAGACGCTCTCTTTCTTTGAAATGTTCTCTTTGTTCTCCTTACTCAATCTCTTCATAAAATGAATTGTATGGACTAACGTAAGCATATTTCTTTACTTATTAAGTGATTACAAATAAAGTGATCCCAAGGAGTCACAGATAAATTACCTTAAACTTGTCAGACTGCCTATAAGCGATATAATTATCCCAATCTTCCTGGCTGACATGCCGATACTTCTTCTTTGGTGGTTTCTTGTTAATCTCCCTGATGTTCTTGTTGTACAAGTGGTTCCGAGCAACCATTAATTTCCATGTTCTGAAGGATTCCCCTATATTTTTTTTGTAGATAACCATCATGGTGGTCGGGGACATTGTAAGCTTCCTGCATATATGGTGAGCATATTTGGTTAGTTTCGGCTAATAGCACAGCACATATGGAATACTAAGATAATTTTATCTAAAGCATCTATTCTTGTATATACATACCTTTATTCTGTTTCTTAGCCGGCTTCTTAGGTCTTCACTCAGACCATTGATACGCGGCAAACCGAGAGGCACATACTCTCTTACACAACAACCAATCCAACTCGCAACATTTGCAGCATAGGTACTATCGGCACACCTGTTGATGGATCCCAATGAAGTGCATTAGGTATCCCTCTACGTATAGCATCTTGGGAAACCCTATGTCTCCTTCTACCGGTATCTATTTGCAAGTTATTCTCATCACCTGAATCATCCTCGCCTGACTTTTTGCCCTCTTTTCTTTTCCGCTTTCCACCCATATCTAAATCAGAAATTAATAAACTACTAACTTTAAGCATTGAGTCGACATAGCAGGACACCGTCTCAAATATATGATCACACAGTATACCTAAAAATATAGGTGTTGTTTAACACACAATATACTTAAAATAATAGGTGTTGTTTAACGCACAATAAACCTAAGTTAATTAGGGGATAATATCACAACTAACGAAGAAATTAAAGACATTAAGTTAATGAGACGAACGAGTAGGGTTTAGTACTTCTTCAAAGAGGATAACCCGGGTTGATCTGGCGATAACGGTGAGGACGGCGGAGGAAACAGCGACGCCGACGACGAAGACTTGTGGTTCTAGAGAAACTCAGTGTTCGAGGAATTACGTCAGCGAGGAGAAGGTTTCAGGTTTGCATGTGTTGGTTTTGAGGGTTGAAAACTGATTTAATTGAAACTAATAAACACGGGTGATTTCCAAATCGTTGTTATATACTACCATATAACAACGGCTGAGTAAAATACGTAATTGTTTTACTATAATTAACAACGGTTGTTGGGTAACCGTTGTCTTTTGTCTTTCATTTTATCAGTTTTCCCTCCAAAAAATAAAAGCATCTTCTTAATTTATTTTTTTATTTTTTTTGGTAGGAAGCACCCTCTTCCTTCTCATAGGATGATTTATGTCCACATTGTCTTTTAATTAAACAGAATGTGACATAATAATGATAAAAGAATAAGGGCGTAATTAAAGTATACACAATCTAATGTAATTAATTCATATATTAAAAACATCTTTAATCATACATTCATCAAATTACTTATTATAATTAATAAACATACATTCATCAAATTACTTATTATAATTAATAAACATACATTCATCTCATAATAACTACTTCATGGACAATATCTCTTCCCATCAATGATGGTGTAGGAGTCCATTTCAACTATGGTATTTTCCTCCAAATCCGACATCACCTTCGATGACCTAAACCACCATTGACGCCAAACTTTTGTTGCTTCACTCACGGTAGATGCATACCAATCGCATCTGGGTAATATATACCCCATCATCAAATCCTCAGAAGAACCAACTTCAAAAGCCGATGAATTCTCATTTGTACCTTTAAGAACTATATGTTCAGGGGGGTTTTTATTGAAATCGAAAGAACATTGTTCTTTTAACCTTTCTCGTAACGCAACAATTTCCTTCTTTCTTTCAATATAGCTCGGTTGACGACGCAATTCCCTTAATCTTTTATTTTCCATTTCTTACAACTTACAATCCCTGTGCACCCATGGACTCGCAATATTGATACCTTGGTTAACGGCCATAATTTTGGAAAAAATAAAATAAAATTATTGTTCAGATGCAGCGTTGATTCAAACCCACAAATTATTCAACGTTGATTTAATAAAAAAAACAATGAACAGTCCGTACATATAAATGCGTGCATCGGCCAGATGAACAGTCCGTACACAAATGCACATGCATGGATCAAATCAAGAATAATGATAAATAAATATATAGGCAACACGGCTTAAAAAATCCCGTTGTCAATCCATGTGCACCTATGGACTCGTCATTTTTTTTATTTTTCTTAATAATTTGAGTCATAATAGTCAAACAATCAATGTACGGTCCACATTGAAGTTATAATGTTCCGATTAAAACGGTTTTAGAAGAACCGTTGGTAAAGAACAATCAAAACCGTTGTTAAATAACAATCAAAACCCGTTGTGAAAGAACAATCAAAAACCGTTGTCAAAGAACAATCAACAGTGAAGTTTGAACTGCACAATTGACAACGGTTGTAGAAAAACCAACTGATCTATGGAGTTCAAAAAATGGAAGCAAATCAAACAAGCATAACTCAACACTTTCAAAATGATCATTTCATTTAAATTTAAACCAAATATATTCCAGCTCATGTCAGTCGTCAATACACCAAAAATAAACCTAAGTCAACTAACTGGGTAGTCAGCGGAAGTAGGGTCGATCTCCTCAGGGAGGTAACAACTATCTATAATCTAATCTGTCTCAGTCACAAAATGGAGGTTTAAAGTTTTGTAATCTAAACTACGAGATTAAAAGAGAAAAAGAGAAGTAAAGCAAATAAATGATGGAATAAAATCATATAAAGGGGAAACATGCCAGGAATCGGTCTGCCGTGGTAACTACACTATTGGGTTAACTAGGTCGGTCAGTCTATTGATAAGAAGAGCAAGGTTATCTCCTTTCGGTTTCAAACCAATGAGTATACCCTTTTGGTCTCTTCTTCAAGGCAACCCGTGATGAATGATAATTTGGCTTTTGGCTTGGCTAAGGCGTGGTTTCACGCTTCCCTATGCGCGAGAATACTGTTCCGTCTTCTCCATTTTCTAGATATGCGTGCTTGGGGACTGTTTCGGCTCGGTTTCTACTACTTCTCGACATGTACCTACGAAATAACAATGAAAGTATAAAGTAGGGAATTCGGGGTATAAAGTGACATAAAATCACCTAAATGACATAGAAATGCGTGCCAAAATGGACCGTAAAGTCTATATAAAATGCACGAATCAAACTTCCCCAAACCAAACCTTTGCCTGTCCTCAAGCAAACTAAATGCAACGGACCTAATGGAAAGGAGCACGTCTCAGAGCTAGCTACAAGTCAATGCCAAACCGTTTAATGCACGTAATCAACTGCTGCAAAGCTCAATACAAAAGCGAACAAAATTTATGCATATCTTGAAAATAAATTGGACGTTCGACCTTGCAAGACTCATAAATTTGGACTCTCCCGGGTCACTCTTCTCTCAACAATCAAATGGCAAGTTTATATATGTAAAGAGAAAGAAGAAAATGCAGACACTCACCTAGACTGCGACCGACATAACATGCATCGCTAACTAACATGAAAATTGATTCAGTCGCCGTACACACGCACAACCACCGTTCAAGGACTATCACGTGCCGAACAATTGCAAAATATGGATATGTGAGGCTAATTGGTAAGAAGGGGCAAGACAATAATGGGAATGTGAGGGTAAGTAGCCAAGCTAGCACCTAACAAAACCATAATAAAACTCGTTCCGTTCTTCCAATAATAAAAAAATGAAGCTCAATGCCGTCATAACTAGGCATATACAACACAAAAATCCGATAAATATGCACCTCGTAAGATAATAATAAGCGTAAGAGGTGTGATGAATAATTATAATCAATTTTTCAGCCATTTTATTTTTCTTTCTCTATTTTTTTCCGGTTTTTTCATATTTTTTCAAGGCTGATTTTTTCTTTCCTTTCTTCCATTCCTTCCTTTTCTCATAAGTACTCACTCCGATACAATAAAAGTGAGCCAAAATTCGATACAAAGCAATAAATACCTCAAAAACTACTTAACTAGCTCGGCAAAGGTAGGCTTAATTTAGAATGTAGTTAAAGGGTAACTGGCAGATTTGGCTTAATGTGGAGCTAATGGGGTAAAATGAGAAAGGGGAAATGCAAAAGTTCTCTAAACACATGATACCGACCACAAACCCATGCGTGCAGGCAATAAGAAACAAAATTCATATACATGCGATACAATGAACTGTGGGGAGTAACTACTCTCAATCCTAGATGAACCGGTCATGAATGTCACCAGTTACAAGCTCTAAACCTCAGAATATATGAGTAGGTTGCCAAATAAACGGGTCAAGTCTAATAGTCCAAAATAAATTCCAAGACAAAATTTGGTAAATCGCTTGATTTTGCTAAGCAGGTCGTGAAAATGCAAGGAATAGCATACAAATGACTTATAGTGCAATTTCATCATCGACAATACTCCAATCCGACTCGACTATATGCAAAAATAAACGTGATTTTTATTTATTTTTATGTTTTATATATATATTTTTTTGATTTTTATGATTTTTATAAAACATGAAATAAATAACAAAATATAAACGTGAATGCAAAACAAATGCAAATGCAGACGCAAAAGGATGCAAATACCTCCCCAAACCAAAACAGACAATGTCCTCATTGGCTTCTCAACTAAGTAAGAGCAAACAAGGGGAAGGGATACACAGCCTAATACATGCTCCTATGGGATAAAATACAATAAAATGAAAAAAGGAGAAAAATAAGAACAGAAAACTCACAAAATGCAGCTTCCCAAAACCAGCAGCTCAACTAGGGGACAACTAATCATCACCCGCCTCCTCCTCCGGATCCGCCCTGTAAGTCGGATCTCACTCCTCCTCCCTAGCCCGCCTATGTGCAGCTTCCTCTCCTCGCTCCCTCACCGCTCTTGCTACCGGTGTCTCCTCCACCTCCTCCTCAGACTCGGAGGCAAGTGGAGGGTACCCACCCTCTGGGTATCGGTAGAAAGATGGGTGAGGCCATCCAGCTGGAACAGGACGCCCCTGTCGCATGTGAACCTCGTGAATGTGAAACAAGGCTAAAGCCTAATCCCGTCTCATCTGGGGCACATCCCTGCGAATCTCAAGCAGCAAAGCATCACGGCGCCCTTGGTCTAGGACCTCAGGCGCCTCAAAGAGTGGAGGACAGATAAAATTGGCCGGAAAGGCCGACTCAGCTGGGGCTGGGGAAGGAGTAACAGGCGTGGGCGTCACAGTAGGCCCAGCCTGCTGAGAACCAGACGGCTCTCCAACTTCCCTCTCTGGGGCAGCCCTCTTCCTCTTCTTGGTAGAAGAAGAAGGAGTAGGTGTGAAAGGTAAGTGGTAAACAAGAGGAGGGGGTTTTACACTTTTACCCCTCTAGCAGTAGGGAGAGGTAAAAGTGGGGGTAATGTAGGACAGGGAAAAACAACGGACGGGGAACCACAAATCTTCCACGTCCTACGGTCAGTACCCTTAATCCAAGTAAAGCCAATCATAGTCGCAATGTCAATCACGGTGTCAGTATCGCAAGCCCTGTGACCTCTAGGAAAATTGGGATAAAGGTGGCGGGCAATCCTACTGACTAAACCGCCACCGACCACGGTTCCTTTGACACGGGACCCAATACCGTTCCAATGCCGAGCAACCAAGGAAGCAATGTTAAGAACAAACGAGGCGTAAGGTGTGTGAGAAAGGGCAGCCCACAGCGGACGAACTAGCGGCCTAGGAGGTGTCAAAGGTCTGTCACTCACTAAACCCAATACCTCCCCAAACTTGGACAAAGTCCAGGAATGCGACTCGTTATAGAGTCTAAATGTAATACAAGTACTAGTAGGGTCAGTCGTATACAAATCGGGTTTAAAAGCATAAGAGCTAAAAAAATTGAGCGTAGGACTCGAAAGGTAGACTCCATCGTGGTGATCAATCCCGACATTCCCGTCCCGTTTAACAAAGCACAAACATTAGCATAAAAACCTAGACTCTCTAGGTCGGGACAAAAAATAAAACGACTCGAAATAATAGGAGAGGGAAGCATATTCTCCAACCGTTCCCGGTGGGAGCTAGAAATAAAATGTACCTCTTAGCATAAAAACCTAGACTCTCTAGGTCGGGACAAAATGTTCACAGTAGCGGTGTCAACAATCTTAGGTCCATTGCTACAATAATCAACAAGAAATAAATCAAAATACGATCACTAAGCTTAATCTATCCTAAACAATCGGCTTCTAACCTAATTCATCAAATAGGGGAAGAGGGATTGCAAATAAACAATAAAGAGCATAGGATAGACTTACTTGTTGATGAATACCCACAATAGATACAATTAATCAAGCAAATATCACGAATTCGAAGAAAATCGAATTTAGCAAACCCTAGCTTTGTGAAAATCACAAAATCGCGCAGATAAGAGAGGAAAACAAAGGGCTTTTGATTAATTGAGGTTTTGAAGTACTTGGGCAATTGATTGTGGTAACTAATTGGGCACAAAATAGATTAGAGGTAAGGATTAAAGGAATAGGGTCGAAATATATGAAGAACAAGAAAGATAAAGAGGATCGAGTAAAATGAGTTTAATCGAGAAAAACTCCCTTTATATAGCGCAAATTCCACTCGATCGAGTAACAAGAGCCCTCGATCGAAGAAGTCTTTCCTCTATTGTCCTCGATCGAAGAGAATGGCACAGCTCGATCGAGAACTTTTGACCTTTGACCTTCCTCTTTGCTCGATCGAGCAACTGGACTGCTCGATCGAGATCTTTCCCCTCGATCGAGTGATGTTACTACTCGATCGAGCTCTTCCCTTGCGTGACACGAACTTTGAGATACGTCTTTTGAGTACGTGTTCCCTTACCTGCAAAATCGACACAAAATACATCCCAATAATACCACAAAATTGTCTAACAATAAAAGTAACAGTCTATAGTCTTCTAATCTAATTTTCTCTACGCTAATTATCTAAAATCAAATAAAAAGGTCTAAAAATAAATTAAATTATTTTTACAAATTGCATGGGATTGAAAACCCGGTTTAGTGTCCAAATAAGCTCAATAGCCCGCAATGGGGCTTCTGACTTGCGGAAATACTCTCAGCAGCGGTAATTTCCGTCTTCTTCTTCCACTTGAATGATCCATCTTTAGAGTCACCCTCCACCTTGTAATCCTTTGAGCTCTCACGAACCACTTTGCTTTCAGCATTCTTCTTCTTAGCACCGTCCTTCGAGCATGGTTCTCCGGGCTTTAATGACAATGCACCTAATCCAGAACCTGCATAAGAATCAACACCAGAATGGTCCTCCATATCGCTACTAAGTTGAGGCGGAGGTGTAAGGGCAGCAATAGATAAATCATGCATAAGCGGTGTCAACTCAACATCAATAACAGAAACAGCAGATATATCATGCCCATAAGACTCCGGCTCAACACTAGCTATAGGAATGATATGGCAAGGTAAGATGGGCATGGGACCCTTATGTGTAGCAGACTGAGCAAGTACCAACTCCTCCCCACCAACATGGAAAGTGAGTGTCCTCAACCCCACATCTATAACCGCTTGCGCAGTATGCAAGAACGACCTCCTCAAAATAATGGGAGTACAAGTGTCCTCGGGTATGTCTAATACAACAAAGTCGACTAGAATAAGAAACTTCCCTATTTGCACAGGAATGTCATCTAAGACTCCTAGGGGTCTCGACAAGGTCCGATCAGCCATCTGGACCGTCATATTAGTACATTGGAACTTGGTAAAGCCCAACCTCTTAGCTAACGACAAAGGCAAGACACTAACGCTGGCTCCTAAGTCGCATAATGCATTATCAATCAAATGGGTTCTATGTGACACGGGATCGAAAAGCTACCTGTGTCGGACAATTTAGGTGGACTCCTATTTTGGAGGAGTGCGGAGCACTCCTCGGTCAGAGCTACAGTCTCTACAACATCTACCGATCTCTTACGCAATAAAATTTCACGCATGAACTTTAAGTAAGAGGGTACCTTCAATAATAGCTCGACAAATGGGACTGATAAGTGCTTATTTTACATACAATTACCCCATTGTTTAACTCTTATTTGCATATTATTTTGCACTTATCTAAGTAATTTTGAGCTAAGACTTGTGTTTCTAGTTGGTTTTGTCATGCTAACATGTTTTGTAGGAAAGTAAGACATTTGTGCTAAAATTCATTTTGAGCAACTAGAGAGCAAGGATAAGATAGGAGTGAAAATTGGACTAGCATGGCACATTTACATGGGTTGCATGGCTTTATGATGGATCAAATGTCAACAAATGCAAAATGGTGGTCAACTAAAGTCAAGCCCAATTTAGAAAGTCCAAAAATGAAGAGAAAAATGCATGGAGGCTATCATCACATTTTAGGTCAAATGTCATTAACCGGGTGATTAATCACCCTAGTAATGACGTCCATTGGATTCCTTAAGCCATTACTCAAGACTTTATCACAAA
>JAGPOY010002072.1:0-15598 GCA_018983105.1 Silene uniflora | reverse complement strand
TTGGGTGAAATGGGTTAAACGGGTATATTGGGTAATTGGGTAGATGGTTATGGTGAATTGGGTAAGCTCGCTCCTGACCCATTAACCATTAATCAGCTTACGTAGAAATCCCGACTCAAAATGAATTACCATATCGTCTCACGATATAACTCTACTCGATCATTATTCGATACTTATCTACGATCCAAATACGATATATATATATATTAATTAATAATCGTAGAAATGCGGGGTATTACAAAATCTTTACCCAAAGAAACACAAAATAAGAATTCATGAAGGCTACTCTTCAATTTATTCATAGAGGTGGTAGCGATATTTTGGTTAATTGCGATTTCTCACAAATCCAACTACCAAAACAATTTATTATTTCAAAGTACTTAACTCAATTAAGTATATGAAACTTCATTCATTGTAAGTAGATATGTTAATAGAGAATCAAAAACCGTTTTGATCATGAAAACTTCATCTATACTCTTCACAAGAGATCCTTACAATGGTTGACACGAGGATTTGGAAGGAAAAATAAATTCGTCTTTTAGAAGCGATGATATGAGGAGATGTATGCTAAAATCGTAATGATATCGTATATTGGTTGGAGTAAAACATAGCACAAAAAGACAACGGAAAGATGGAAAACTTAACATTCATCGTTTAATTACTTGTAAATACTTTATACAAGTCCATTTATAAAGTGACCTCAACCCAACTTTTAGAAATGATTCCGAGTCATCCCTTATCAATATAATTCGGTGGATTAACCCTTTAATCGATTCTACACTAGAACTCTCGGTCGATAATATTACTCTAATAATTATCTTTGGCCCGGAACACGTGCAACTACGGTCAACACTCTTCCGTTGAGTCGAACCCAAATTTCGAAGTAATAACACTTATTACCCCACTTAACCAACGTAACAAGGTTTGTATTACGGTGAGCCGGCTTAACTCCCTTGTGAAATCGGGATTCATGGTTTCTACTATTTGGTACGGCCAAGTTCTCAACTATTAATTTAGCGTGAGGTCATGTCAATTTATTATCCATCACGTTTTAAGTGAACTAAAGCGGTGAACTAGATAATTATATTTGACACGGTCGATTAAACTCGATAAATAAAATGCATGGATGCAAAGTTATGGCGATTTGGCTATGCATGCAAACATATAAAGAAAACACTAAGCAAAACGATAAAATCCTAGTATGGCCTTCCTAAAATAGTAAATCTAATAAACTATTACAAATTCGGAAACCAACTCCATTGGTCCCTTGAACTACAAATTTGCACGCCTCCCAAGAAAACACCATCTTGTTGGAACGCCTTTCGGAATTTCACCGTCTTGAAGCATCTTGATATAATAAAACTACAATGCTTTTCTACTTTATACAATATAAAAGAAAAGGAAAAACTAAAGCGAAAATTAAAGTGATACGAGATCACATAAATTACAACCGAATCAATATTCCCATACATTTCGGGCAATATTGATTAAAAACTAAGGTCATACTAAGTAAAATTACATAATTCAAAATTACATAAAATAAAATATGACAATCATATGTAAATATGCAGCAATATAATATGTATGAACATGCCAAAAATTAAGCAAATCGCCTTATTGAGCCAATATCGTATATTAGGTTGCGGTTTCTACGGATTTACGTGATTTTAACTTCTTAAAATCAAAAAGTATTACATAAATTCCATTTATGTCCAAATTAATCACCCTAACTCACTTAGGCTTCAAAATTCAGTCTCCACCAAACTTTGAACATGATTCAACTTGATACATTCATTATTGCTCGATAATTACTCGTATTAACGAAAATTAAAAGGTAAAACCCAATAAATCATTAAAATTCGAAACATTCATAATTAAAATTTTGAACATTCTGGAAAATTCTCAAAATTCCAGATCTAAAATAAAATTTGTCTTTCACTAAAAAAATAATTTATTACTCAAATAAATTACTTAAAATATGTTTTTAACCTCATAAATCCAAATTTATTATAAAAACATGCAATAAATCAAAAACAAATTTTGAACATTCTAAAATAGATATTAGAACTTGGAAATGACAAAATTTTAGATCTAAGTCGAATTTTTATCCACATGATTTAATTAGGTTCTTATTATTAACTTTTATCAACATAAATTTAATAATCAAGAAAAACTCGAAATTTTCAACATGCAAAATTGGATCTGATGTTCATATCACATATGAAATCTATGGGTAAAATTTCATGTCATGATATTCATTTTAGCCTCTTATGCTAAATTAAGTCACTATTAATATGATTTTTACCTCAAAAATCATAAATCATGCATCATAAGATAAGAAAATTTCAGAATTTACATAATCTCTATAAATATTTCATGTGACAACATATTAAAAATTCATGGCCTGATTCGTTTTATAACTCAAAATACCCATTTTTCTTCTTAATATGACTATTTATCTCATAAAAACCATATCTCATGCAAAACAACTCATTTTCACACGAACTGTTTCATACAATCTGTAAATAATATATATAAAAACATATCCAAAAATCATGGTACGATTCAACCTTTAACTATTTTTCGTTTAAAAATGACATTTTAGTCATAAAAATGGCATTTTATACAAATAATTATAAAAATGAACAATAAAAATCCATAAAATTATTTTTGTGGTCTAAAATCAATTTAGAACCAGAAACTTTAACAAGCAAATTAATTTCGTGATTTATCATCATAAAACACAAATTATACGTTTTATTCGTTAATCAAATTAACTCGAAAAAACGATCCCGATCTTGCATGTAACAACTATAAAACTCTGATACCACTTGTTAGAAATCAAATTTCTCGTCATACTCATATCACATATGAGTGTTCAAATTTATACTTATAAATTAGATCTTATGCATGCAAAATAAACATAAGAGGGAGCCGAACTCTTACAATCGACGAAAACGGATTATACTAACTTGGTCACCTTCCAATGTTAGTCTTCTTAAGATATTCTGATTTAGCTCCAATGCTCCTCTACTCGATTTATAACGAAATCGATGCCCAAAGGTTCGTATCAAGGAACCAATCTTAATACCCAATATTATTTTGTTACTAGAAATAATAATGGATTAACTCTTAAGTATATTACTAATATGATATTACTACTCTAGTAATAAGATCTTAATATTAGTATTTGATGTTGTTGATGTTTTTATTTCTCTAGAAAATTAGAGAGATAAACTTTCTTATTTTTATGAATGGCAAGAATAATAATTTTTCACACAAGAAAAATCAAGACAAAAGGAGGTGGAGAAAGAAAGGGGGGTGGTGGGTAGAGTGTAGGGAAGAGCACCCAATGGGTGTCCATAATTTAACACAATTTGTTCTTATTTAGAGAAAATAAAGAACCACTCACCATCCAAGCATAACCATGCTTGTCCCCTATTAATGGACAATATTAATATCTCCTCACCATAACCGAGGTGCACGGTTCCCAAGAATAAAGTCCTTCTCAACTCGTAATATTTGTTTATCGTAAAACGTGATAATACGAGGAAATTTTAATCTATTAAAATTTATCGTGTAAAATAAATTCCGTATCATAACGTAATTTATATTACATGTTGCCCACTTTTGGACACGGACTTTAATTATGATTCACAACATCTTGTGATCAAACGTTGCCATTACATATAAACGTAATTGTGTCCTAGATAATTATATCATCAATAACTTTAAGAGTTTAATTAATTTGTATCGACATACAATTAATTAATATATCAATTAAGATCGCATTCCCTTAAGATATGACCTTAAAGGGATCAACCGGTCAAACACCATCATATGACAGTAATGTCAAACTCTAGGTAGCCAATCATTACTGATAAATGTGAACTAGTTAACTAGGAGTAACTTTTCCTATTTGTATTCTTATCATGAGATTTAAAGTGTGTAATTTAAAATTACTGTGATCGCATTATTGTCGAGGACACATCCTCCAACATATAGCACTGAAGCTGTGGTTCTAGGACCACAAATTGTGCAAGACATGGTTGAACAGGTGCGTTTAATTCGGCAAAAGATAAAGGCGGCCCAGGATCGACAAAAGAGTTATGCCGATTTGCACCATAGACATATTGAGTTTCGGGCGGGTGATAAAGTTCTCTTGAAATAAAGTATCATCGATGCAAGGGGTAATAAGATTCAGTAAGCGATGGAAGTTGAGCCAGAAATATATCGGACCGTATGAGATTTTAGACCGCATTGGAGAAGTGGCCTATTGACTTGCTTTGCCACCAGCTCTTAATCGGGTGCATAACATATTTCATCTATCTCAACAACGATGATATGTGCCTGACGCAGCTCATGTGCTAGAAGACAAGAATATCAAATTGCATGAGCTAGACCTTGACATATGTAGAAACACCAAAGAAATTCTTGGATCGTAAGGTGCGAAAGATTAGAAATAGTGAAACCACGTTACTTAACGTGCTATGGTCAAACCACGAGGTAGAAGAAGCCACGTGGGACCTGGAAGCAGCAATGATGAAACGTTATTCGCATCTTTTTGACGAGGTATGTTTGGTTACAAGGGCATAATCGTGTTCTTTTACTGGAGGAAGGAGATGATTGCATTGTGTTTAGAGGTTGTAATAGCTATGTTCGTTTCGTTCATAACACTCTTATGGGCATTGCTTCTCTAACTAATGTTGGTTGGTGTCCGTGTCGAGTATGAACTGAATTTCAGGGACGAAGTTCGTTTTTAAGCAGAGAAGACTATAATACTACAGATTCTACTATATAGGAACTCAGTCGAGTTGGGGGTACTCGACCCAGTAGAGTGGTAGTTGACTCGGTCGAGTTGGTGGTACTCGATCGAGTGGCTAGTCGGGTGTGTGAGGCACTGATAGGTGTAGTCAATCTATCAAACAATATTTGTAACTCAAAAAACTAGCAAAATAGTAAGTAGAGGTCGAACCCAAAGGACGGGTAAGTAGTATTGGCAATCTATTTGTTTCAATTATGCAAAGTCAAGTCTCAAAGATAACAATTGGTTTGGAGGAATAGATTATCAACTAAGGCAAATAAAAAGCAAGTATGATGTGGATGTAATCAAATAAAGAGAAATCCTAGGGTGTCATGGGGCAGTGGCGGACCGGGGGGGTGCGCACAGCACCGCACGTGAGCACCCTTGGTTTTTGATTTTTTTTTTTTAAATAACGGAGTTTACAGTACTTGTAGTAATTGCGGCTCCTATAATTCATTGAATCAGGCATGGCACAGTGGATAAGACACAATGTCGTGTATGTAAGGTCGCGGGATCAAACCTCTTCTCAACCCTTTCCTGCCTACTTTTTTTCGGTCCTCAATTACTACATGACGACCGTGATGGATGGTCGCGGGATCAAACCTCCTTGCACCAATTTTCTGCCTACTTTTGATCAATTTTAAACTTTTAATAATGGTAAATGTCACTTACTTGAAATTATAGAACTCTAAACTCAAACAATTTTAAATTGTATACATTGTGTTTCATTTTATATTAGTGGAAGTATAGAGTCGTATTAAAAATCTACCAAGAAAGACACAAAGTGTCGCCATCTTTAATTTGATGAAATTTGTTGTTTTTTTCCTAAAAGTGATTGCAAAGTTTGGATTATTTTAACTCAATTAAAATTTTGGCCAACTAATTTACATGGCACTTTGAACTTTTACTTTTTATGCACAATTCATTCAAATTTTGTTGTATGTATTCCAGTTTGATTGATCAGCTCGATATAGTCGTTTTAGTTTTATTGACTCGATTGAAAAGTGCACCCCCACCAAATAAATTCTAGGTCCGCCACTGTCATGGGGTCATAGGGGATGATTAGAGGTAGAATACATGTAGTCAAGTATTGGGTCGATTGATTGAGGTCCTAACGAAATAGGGTCGAGGCTTCCGATCTTACAACCCTTAGGTCGGAAAGGGTTTGCGACATGCGTACACCCTAACTCCCCTACTAGGCCTATGCACGGTCTAACCCTCAATCAAGGCTTTTGATCTTACGACGAAGGTTGAATAGTAGTCTAGCAAGCCTTAAGGCTTCCGATCTTACAAGGTATGCTTGGACTAAAGAGATTCAATGTGTGTTTTGTCTTTCACGCATTTCATCAAATATAAAGCATGCAAAAGACTAGATAACATGATAACAAGTTTAATCAATCAATTAATCCTTAACATCAACATGTATTCATCCCAACAATCATCCCCTAATCACCCATTTACCCTAATTAGGTAACTACTCACTAATCATGATTGTAAGTCTAATTGAAGAGTAAAGAGTAATTAGCATTTGAAAACATGATGAATGATCAAAGAGATTAACAAGTAATTAAAAGGATTAGAGATTGTACCAACTTAAAGAGATTTGAACAATAATGGAAATAAGAAGAAACCCTTTGATAAATGAAGAGAACCAACCAATTTCTATATAATAAATGAACCTTAATAATTTATTTACTAATATTAGTGTGATGAACCTTAGTTTTCCCAGTATGTTTGCGATAAATATGCTAATGATTTCGTTTACCACACTAATAGTCTGATATCAACAATTTATTTACTAATATTAGTGTGACAAGTCAAAGAGTTTGAGTCTAAAGAGCATCATATATCAATACAACACACTATAACAGCGTAAATTTTGAGCACGTACTAATATACATTATTAAACTACTAAAAAATTATATTTCATAACGAGGATTTCTAGTATTTGAAAAATAAAAATAATAGGCTTGAAACGGCCCGAATTAGCCCGAAGCCCGCATGGGCCGGGTTTGGGCCGAAAAAATAGGCCCAGTCGTTTGGCCCGACCCGACCCAGCCCGCGCACATGGGCCTATTTTTATGCTTCAGCCCGACCCAAACCCGGCCCGGCACGGCCCATGATCACCAGTATTTGGTTCCGTCTCCTCTACATGTTTGGCCCTTGAATGTCGTCCATTTAGCTCCGAAATACTCCATTTACGCATGGTTTGGCTCCTCCACCTACAAGCAAGCACAAATCCTATAGAAAGCAAATAGGAAGCTAAAGAGGTCGAAAGACCCTAATAAGTACATAAAAAGCATGTAAAACGGGGTTCGTTAAGGGGGTAAAGTGCGTCAAATGAGGTCACATCAGGCACGCTTCTGCATTTGGTGCACTCGATCGAGTATGTAGTAAGATACTTGGTCGAGTTGGGCTTACTCGGCCGAGTAAGTCAGTTACTCGACTGAGTTGCCACTCGAGAAGGCGATTACGCGGAATAGGATTACGGTTGTTAGGGATTATATAAACACATCGTCAGTAACTAATCCTAATTTTTACAAACCTAAAACATTTCTCATCCTCCCTAATAACTCCTTAATCAATATTCAAGCAGGGATTGTCATTGTGAGCATCTTGGACTCCGGTTGTCATTTGTATTGCGTAGTAACTCTCAATCCTTTGTCTTTTATGTTTTTGTTGAACTCTAATTGGGTTGATTTAGGGAAGGGATTTAAATGTCATGGTCGTATACTTAGCGATTGTTATGTATGATTATAGGCGAAGATTTCATAGAAGAACCGTACTAACGCCATTGTTGATTTTTGATTGTTGCGGATTTGCTATTAGGTAGGGTTTCCCTACTCATTTTTTTGTATATCTTGTAACACCCCTATATACAAGAGTGTCTTACCAAGGACTACCCGAGCATATACGGGCGTTACCATGTCGGTTGGCCGAGGTAGTGAACACCAAATGGACGATAATGAAGTACTTTAATAAAAGCATAACAATATTACAAGGTCATAAAACAAAACTCCGAAAAGGTACAACTCTAACCCAACATTCTATAACAACTACTGTCTGCTAAAGCAAACGATGACTCGTGAAAACAACGCCTATCTACGCCCCCAAGCTAACATCATCATCATCAACAACCATCAATCATCAGTACCTGCTAAGCCAACTACTCACCATCCCCGAATAGATAACCACAGTTTTGAGAATATTAAACGGGGTTAGTGAACTGCAAAAAAATGATAACGCAAATAACAGCAACAACGGAAGCAAGATAATCATACAATCAAACTCTTCTCCAACTCCCTTTACTCACAAGTAACTGACTACACGCCGCAACGTGTAGCCCTGCCAGATTCACATCGCAACATCTAATCCTCACCGCCAGTGGGGACCGTAGCGTTACCACCTAAGCCCTGCTCATCGCAATGAGCGATCACAGATCATTAATGTGCACATCCCCTTGTAACGGGAGTCATAAGAAAGGCGAACATGGGAATGGAACCATCTCTCGAAATGGAACCATTAATCCTCAATCTCAATCATCTCAACAACGATACCCTATTAAGCAATCAAGAATTGCAAAAATGATAACATAATAACAATCAATCACAATTACACTTAGCAATCATACATAATTGACCGATTAGGGAAACCCTACCTTTTCGCAATCCGCTACGCTATAATCAATCATACAAATGCATAACGAGTACCACATTGTCACCAAAAACGATAATCAAGCAATACTACATCACAAACCATCACTAATAACCAATTACTCCCAAATTAACCCAAATTAGGGTTTTCCCAACTACAACCAAATAAACAAACTAACAAAGGTATAAGACTTACCTATTCGATCTACGTGGAACGAGATGTAAAACCCCCAAAATCGAACAACCCTAGTGATGCGTGCATTTCATATAGACTTTAAGGTCCATTTTGGCACGCATTTCTATGTCATTTAGGTTATTTTATGTCACTTTATACCCCGAATCCGCTACTTTGTACTTTTATTGCCATTTTGTAGGTACAAGTCGAGAAGCGGAGAAAATCAAGCCAAAACTGTTCCCAAGCATGCATATTTAGAAGATGGAGGAGACGGAACAGAACTCTCGAGCATTGGGAAGCGTGAAACCACCCCTTATCCAAATCGAAGGCCAAGTTATCATTCATCACGGGTTGCATGAAGAACAAGACCACGATCGAGCTGTCCTATGCTCGATCGAGTGGTTTGCATATGCTGAAAGGCCTCGATCGAGCTGCCATGTACTCGATCGAGTGATCATTGCTGAAGGAGGTCTCGATCGAGTTGGTATTGTCCTCGATCGAGAAGATTCTGAAGATTGGTGCTCGATCGAACGGGCTATTATCTTCGACCGAGTAGTTTTCGTTAATGGGCTTAGATCCGTGGCGCATTAGGTTTTAATTATGCATTATTTTTATTATAAATAAGATTAGCACGACTAATCATCTATGATTATCATCGAGTTATCATCTCATACTTAACTCTTAGTTTACATCTCAACACTTTCTTTTTTACTTTTGTTTTGCTATGATTATTCTTGGAGATTCGGATTTGGCTTGTCACGATTCCCGATCTACAACTTTGTAATCATACTCTATCCCTTTTAATTAATTCTTGTTTCTTCGCTATTGCTTTTATTAATTTCATTATTAGTTATAACGACTTATGTTATTATCTTAGCAATTGCTAGTTTAGTATCCCAAACCATGCGTAGCTAATCTCTTTGATATGCTAGGATGAGGGAAACCGTGGTAGTAACATGATAGGTTTGACTTGTTAGGTTAGTATTGAGATAAGAATCGTTCTATGCAGTTTAATTGTCAATTGGTTGAATGAGTGCACGCAGGAGAACGATTATTTAGATAACCCCGACCTGGATCGAAAGATTGGTAGGGTTTACTTGCTTAGATACGATATGCGAATCCTAATAGGGCGAAAGTCAGTTAGGATGACCTTAGGGCGATTAGAGACCGAAAGGGTATAATCATTGGTTTGAGACCGAAAGGAGATATCTTGCTCTTCTTATCAATAGACTGACCGACCTAGTTAACCCGATAGTGTAGTTACCACGGCAGACCGATTACTGGCATGTTTCCCCTTTATCTGATTTTATTCCATCATTTATTTGCATTATTTTTCTCTTTCTCTTATAAAACTCGTAGTTAGTTACCAATCAATTATAAACCCCCAATTTTGTGACTTAGATAGATTAGATAATAGATATTTGTTACCTCCCTGAGGAGATCGACCCTACTTCCGCTGACTACTCAGTTAGTTGACTTAGGTTTATTTTTGGTGTATTGACGACTGACATCAAATTTTGGTGCCGTTGTCGGGGAGACAATTAAATATCTGTTTATTTTAATCTGTTTTGTCTTAAGGAATTTCTGATTCCTTAAGACCATTCTTATTTTTCTCTTTTAGTTTGTGTATGCGCAGGTCTTTAAGGTGCGAATTAGTTGAAGCTGATTCGGAACCTGAGAGAACTTTCTTACGCAGAAAAAGAGAGTTAAAGAAGATTCGTCAAGAGGAAGACTTGAGTACTTCTGACCATTTGTTCGACAGCCCTATTTTCGAGGAAATTTTTTCTGTTGAATCTGTTTCTTCAGTAAAAATGCCTAACATTACTAGTCATTCGGAGCCTACTGCTGCATCTATTCCCAAGGGCTTCAAACTTACAACTGATGAAGATGGGAATACATTTAACATTTGACCTTTTTTCATTAATTTGGTCGAACGTAATATGTAGCTTGAGGTGCCAGGGGAGGATCCGAGGAAGCATATGGAGATTTTCGCTGACTATTGTTCGTCTATCCCTACTTCTAAGGGAGTGACTCAAGACAAAATCAAGGAGGTTATGTTTCCCTTTTCACTGACTGATAGTGTTAGGGAATGGTTGACAGATCTGGATAGAGAAGCAGCCGGTATTACTGACTGGACTACTTTGGCTCTTGCATTTTATAAAAAAATACTTTCTGCCGCAGAGAACCAATGCCTTGAGAGGGCAGATTACGAATTTCAAGCAAACTGCTCAAGAGAATCTGTTCGAGTCTTGGGGTCGGTTTAGGAAGATAGTGAGGTCGGTTCCTCACCATGGGTTTCAGCCGTGGTTTTTGTGCAACCAATTCTACAATGGGTTGTATGATGATCACAGAGCTATTCTGGATGCCGCTGCTAATAGTAGATTCCAGAAGGAGGTTGATGATGACAAACGTTGGAAGCTAATTGAAGAGATGGCCAACCATTGTGCTGAATATGGTAACCCAAGGAGTGGTACAAGGACCGTTGCTAATATCAGTTCTGATGGCATTGATGCCAAATTTGACAAGTTGAATGCTAGACTTGACCAATGGGAGAAGAATGGCGCCGGGAATCAACAAACAGTTCATCTTTTGCAAAATGAAGCGGTAATTACTTGCGAGAGATCCGGTGAGACGAGACATTCCGCTGTTGACTGCTTCGCTGAGAAGGAACAAGTCTATTCTTTTCAGCAATATCGTCAGGGAGGTGGTTATTACAACCAAGGTAACGTCCATCCTAACATGAGATGGTCGAGTCAAAATGTTTTGAATCCTACTCCTACGCCGCAGCAAGCTTATGTTCCACCACACAAGCAAGGCTTTCAAAAGCCTTCATCGTTCCCTACACCGAATCAAGCTAGTTCCTCATCTGGAGGAAATTCTGAAATTGGTGAGTTGAAGTGGATGATTCAATCGTTGACGATCCAAATGCAAAAATGTGATCAAGCCAACAACGCGACAATTAAGCTTTTGGAGTCACAAATTGCTCAAATAGCCGGGAATCAATCGACTAGGCAACCGAGTCATTTGCCATCACAACCCGAAAAGAGGAAGGAGACGCTTAATATGATCAGTTTGAGAAGCGGTCTCACCTATGACAGTTCTGATTCTGCTTTTTCGGTTAATTCTTGCACGGAAATCAATGTGCCAAGTTCTGATACTGATGAAGCCCTCGATCTAGGAGGAGATATTGCTCGATCGAGGAATATTCAACAAGAATCACTCGATCGAGGAGATGAGAGCTCTCGATCGAGTAACCATGCTGATAAGGGAGTTCGATAGAGTGACCAGAACGATGAAGAAGGCCCTCGATCGAGTGACATCACTGCTCGATCGAGTGTTACTGGTGAAGAAAGCTCTTGATCGAGGGGAAAGAGCAAGCGGATGATTAACAATGAGTTTATACGGGAAAGCCGAGAGAAAGCTTCCGAGGCCTACGCCCCATTTCCGGGTCGGTTGATACGGGCTAGGGCAGAAAAAGAGTTCGTGCGATTTGATGATATCATGCGCGACTTAAAGGTGAACGTCCCCTTTGCTGAGCTACTTCTAAAGGTACCTTCTTACTTAAAGTTCATGCGTGAAATTTTATTGCTTAAGAGATCGGTAGATGTTGCAGAGACTGTAGCTCTGACCGAGGAGTGCTCCGCACTCCTCCAAAATAGGAGTCCACCTAAATTGTCCGACCCAGGTAGCTTTTTAATCCCGTGTCACATAGGAACCCATTTGATTGATAATGCATTATGCGACTTAGGAGCCAGCGTTAGTGTCTTGCCTTTGCCGTTAGCTAAGAGGTTGGGCTTTACCAAGTTCCAATGTACTAATATGACGGTCCAGATGGCTGATCGGACCCTGTCGAGACCTCTAAGTGTCTTAGAGGACATCCCTGTGCAAATAGGGAAGTTCTTTACCCCAGTTGACTTTGTTGTGTTAGACATGCCCGAAGATACACATACTCCCATCATTTTGGGAAGGCCGTTCTTGCACACTGCGCAAGCGGTAATCGACGTCGGGTTAAGGACTCTCACTTTTCAGGTGGGTGAGGAGGAACTGGTATTTGCTAAGTCTGCTATGCATAGGGTTCCCATGCTTGTCTTACCCTATCATGTCATTCCTATAGCTAGCGTTGATCCGGAGTCCTATGTGCATGATATAGCTGATTCCCATCATAGATGCTGAGATGACACCTCCTATGCATGATTTATCTATCGTCGCTCTTACACCTCCGCCCCAACTTGGGAGCGATATGGAGGACCATTTTGTTGTTGCCTCTTTTGCAGGTTCTGGACGAGGTGCGTTGACGGTAAGGCCGGGAGAATCATGCTCGAAGGACGATGCTAAGAAGAAGAATGTTGAAAGCAAAGTGGTTCATGAGAGCTCAAAGGATTACAAGGTGTAGCGTGACTCTAAAGATGGATCATTCAAGTGGAAGAAGAAGACGGAAATTACCGCTGCTGAGAGTATTTCCGCAAGTCAGAGGCCTCATTGCGGCCTGTTGAGCTTATTTGGACACTAAGCCGGGTTTTCAACCCCGTGCTCCTTGTAAAAATAATTTAATTATTTTAAGACCTTTTTTATTTGTTTTTACACAATTAGCGTAGAGACAATTAGATTAGAAGACTATAGACTGTTTTTTTTATTGTTAGACAATTTTGTGGTATTATTGGGATGTATTTTGTGTCGATTTTGCAGGTAAGGGAACACGTACTCAAAAGACGTATCTCAAAGTTCGTGTCACGCAAAAGAAGAGCTCGATCGAGTAGTAACATCACTCGATCGAGGGGAAAGATCTAGATCGAGCAGTCCAGTTGCTTGATCGAACAAAGAGGAAGGTCAAAGGTCAAAAGTTCTCGATCGAGCAGTGCCATACTCTTCGATCGAGGACAATAGAGGAAAGATTTCTTCGATCGAAGGCTTTTGTTACTCGATCGAGTGGAATTTGAGCCATATAAAGGGAGTTTTTCTCGATTAAACTCATTTTACTCGATCCTCTTTGTCTTTCTTGTTCTTCATATATTTTGACCCTATTTCCCTTAATCCTTACCTCTAATCTATTTTGTGCCCAATTAGTTACCACAATCAATTGCCCAAGTACTTCAAAACCTCAATTAATTAAAAGCCCTTTGTTTTCCTCTCTTATCTGCGCGATTTTGTGATTTTCGCAAAACTAGGGTTTGCTAAATTCGATTTTCTTCGAATTCGTGTTATTTGCTTGATTAATTGTATCTTTTGTGGGTTATTCATCAACAAGTAAGTCTATCCTATGCTTTTTATTGTTTAATTGCCATCCCTTTTTCCCTTAATTGATGAACTAGGGTTAGAGCCGATTGTTTAGGATAGATTAGCTTAATTTCCGTATTTTGATTATCTACTTGTTGATTGTTGTAGACATGGATCCTAATACTGCCCCTGTTTCATCTACAACACCCGAGGCCGTTACTGAGGCCACTGTGGAGGTTGTTCCAAAGAGCCCTGCCACTGTTCCGGTTCCCACACTTGAGGCCCCTGTCACCGAGCATTCTCCCTCGGTTTCGGCACCTGAGCAGGTCGCTATTACTCCTGCTACTGCTCCTGAGCAGGCCGCTACTGCTTCTGCTACTGTTGAGGCCATTGTTACTGAGGCCGCTACTGAGGCCATACCAGAGATGGCTACTGCTGCTGCCGTTACTGCAGCTGCTGCTGCTACTGTTACCGAGGCCGCTGCGTCGCCTTCTGCTGCCACTTCTGTTTCTAGTTCTTTGCTTGTGCAGGGCAAGAAGGCGGTGCCTTTTAGTAGGGTGGCTAAGCCACTCTCTACTACTGCTGGTTTGGCACCCAAGCGACCTGTTCAGAGAGAGGCCACGAGGACCGAGAGCCTTGCCCAGCTTCCGCGACTCTGAGAGGTACATTTTATTTCTAGCTCCCACCGGGAACGGTTGGAGAATATGCTTCCCTCTCCTAGGTTTTTATGCTGATGTTTGTGCTTTGTTAAACGGGACGAGAATGTCGGGATTGATCACCACGAAGGAGTCTACCTTTCGAGTTCCTACGCTCGAGTTTTTTAGCTCTTATGCTTTTAAACCCGATTTTTATAAGGCTGACCCTACTAGTACTTGCATTACATTTAGACTCTATAACGAGTCGCATTCTTGGACTTTGTCCAACTTTGGGGAGGTATTAGGTCTAGTGAGTAACGACCCTTTGTCACCTCTTACGCCGCCAATTCGTCAGATGTGGGCCGCACTCTCTCACACCCCCTACGCCTCGCGTAGGGTAGCCCATGTACACTTACCTGCCCCTCGTTATTTCTTGCGTTTGCTTGGAGAGTCTATTTTTGCTCGGCCGGAACCGAATAACGTTACCAACACTGAGTTAGCCATTCTCGCGGGGTACCTAAACGTTGATCATAGTACATCGTTTGTTCTTAACATTGCTTTCTTGGTTGCTCTGCATTGGAACGGTATTGGGTCCCGTGTCAAAGGAGCTGGGGTCGGTGGCAGTTTAGTCAGTAGGATTGGCCGCCACCTCTATCCCGATTTTCCTAGAGGTCACAGGGCCTGCGATAGTGACACCGTGATTGACATTGCGACTATGATTGGCTTTACTTGGATTAAGGGTACTGACCGTAGGACGTGGAAGATATGTGGTTCCCCGTCTGTTGTTTTGCCTTGTCCCACATTACCCCCACTTTTACCTCTCGCTACTGCTAGCGGGGTAAAATCCCCTCCTTCTTTTTACCATTTACCTTTCACAACTACTTGATGTGACCGTAATAGTTGCACTTTCAACCCCTTAACGAACCCTATTTTGCATGCTTTTATGTATTCATTAGGGTCATTTCTTCCTCTTTTGCTTCCTATTTGCTTTCTTCTTGTTTTGTGCTCACTTGTAGGCAAAGGAGCCAAACAACGCGCATTCTAGAGCATTTCGGAGCTTAATGGACGATACCTAAGGACCAAGCATGTAGGGGAGGCATAACCAAAGGCCTAAGTG